>JAZKJV010005235.1:0-47758 GCA_037367405.1 Ottelia alismoides
ATCATGTGATTGTCTAATTGAGCTCTTCAAATATACTCAATTTTCTCTGTTATTAATTATCAACCGAAAAGTTTAATATTAAATAGGGATTTTTACCCGGCAGACCCTGTAATCTTTTGCAATTACCGCTACGACCTTCGAAACATCCTAATTCCTCCCTCGACCCCGTAAACTTGCTAACCCTTACCCTACAGACCCTGTGGTTAACCCACGTTTATTTATCCGTTAAACTTAACCCGTTTCCGTTATGTTGTTTTATATTTTACTCATTTTGTTTATCAAATTTACGTTTAGTGCCATTCCATCATCCGAGTGGAGTCGATCCCCAGAATCCGCTCCCTCGCCCCCCAGGCTATCACTGCTTCCTCTCTCAGGCGATGCCCCTGGTCGAACCTTGGCAGCTGCTCCCCATCTCCCCCGCACGCGCCGCTGCACCCTTGGACGGCAGCCGCTGCTCCCCCTCTCTCCCGCACGCGCCGCTGCATCCTTGGAGATGTCTCCCCCCATCGCCGTTGCACCCTTGGACGGCATGTAACGGAACGGGTCGGCTGACCGGCGAAAGCATGCAATTATAGATCGCACGACCGAACCGTTATCGGAAACTTGCATGGTGATCAATGAGCAGAGAAAATAGTCATTCTCAAATAAAGTCCATTACTCTATAGAGTTCCGTTATTACACTCCAACAAGGAAATTGCAAAATAGCCTACGAAATAAATAACATAACAATGTTCCAGTGGGCATAATGACATCCCTTCGTAACAATCCATCCATAGTCCGTACCGGTTCAAGTTCGCGTGACAATAGCTCTCCTTGAACTGAAATTATATCAAGACTCGTGCTCTCCTGAAAAAACAACATCACATGTTATGAGCTAACGCTCAGTATGTGCCGAGTTGGGGTCAAGCCGGCCAGCGTGGTAACCAAGTCTCCCTATGCTACTTTAAATCATTATAACATAATCTCTTACCTGTAATATCTTAACAAAATAACGATACAATTTATACTATTATCTTACCGCAGATAATAGGTACCGTTCTCATATATTATCACTATAAGACTCATAATTCAAGTAAACATGCATACAATGAGAATTCCTTCCGGATTCATCCATTAAAGCCATAATTTCGTATATACACTTAAAGTTTGCCATAATTGCATATATGCCCTAACATTTTCATAATTTTCACTTGTACCCTTAGAATTTTTCATAATTGCATATATGCCCCAATACAATCATAACACTTGCATAATGCCATTACTTGGCCATAGTTGCACACATGTGCCTTAGCAATTTCAGAAACTGTACACATACCATTGGTTTGTTTAGTGGTTAAAGTTGTCTTAATTGTTACTTCTTAATGGCTTTGGTGGCTTTGCTGGCTTTGGTAGCTTTACCGCTGGCACAAGCGGTCCATACTTGACAGTGTAGCTACAACTGTAGAGGACTTATCTTTCGCCTCAATCGGTTCCTTGAACCATACGCCCCTTGCGGCGTTGCCCTTTGGGCTTCGATAATTGGACTCTAGAGGTGGCTCCCACCATTAGGTGTAGCACTTAGCTCCGCTCATCGTCATCATGCCATTACTCATGTTAAGAAAAATTCATATTTCCTTTACTTCCTTTTCCCTTTCATACAATAGTTGTTCATGTGAACATTGTATTTCCAAACCTTTTATATGTACGTTCTAAGACGTGATATACTACAGTATTTTAGGCATAATCCAACCAAGGACTTAGAACATATCATAAATGCATATCGGATTGCTTGTATATTACTGTACACCTTGAGTGAGATCCTATTTGGTGTTGATAACTGCATACAAAAACTTATGGATGGATGTGGTAGTGCCAGATCAATATAGATGATATTCGTATTATTATACTTGCTAATGGTGGGGTTGAATTTATTTGGAAGCAGAGTCAAATATCATCTAGACATATTTACTTTTATTGAGTAAAGAAAAAATACTATGATACTCATTTCTTTAATACATAGATGGCACTCGATGTCATCAAATTCAATAGAGGACATCCGGTTACTATTTATTTATTTAAAAATTAATCTTCCGACAACATTATGTTCAATACCCACGTCAACTCAACACTTTATACTCAATTTCATTTATTATCAGTGACGTTTGTGGTAACAAAAACCATTGATTGAGAAAATGATGATAGTAATAGCATTCTTTAATTGGAAAAGATCCATATGATAAAATTACGTATTTCTATGCGGTTTTTTGTGTAATTTTAAAATTAAAAAAATGATCAGATTATCACCTGGTTTGTTGTACTCAGATGCAAGAAAAAAATCAACATATAGTATTTTGACAACGGTTCCGTTATTTTGAAAATGAAATAAATATGCAATCAAAATACACTTGTTAATCATCTAAGTCCTAGAAAATCTAGGGTTTTATGGTAATACCCACATACTAGTTTCCAATTTTGTGAGTACGTATATCACATAATTTCCACATAATTTATGAAAATGCCTTTATTATTCGTATGTGATATGATTACCAGAATTCAAAGAAAGAATATTAATAGCTTAAGATATCCAGGCTAATTTCCAAAACAACGGAATCAAAGAAATACTATTGATAGATTAATTTATTCAAGTCTATTTCCAACACAATGGATGTTCAATGTGTGCGATACATTAAAATGTCCTCCGAAAAAATCAATCGAGGCATCAAATTAATATGTCCTAATTCGCTGAATTATTGGCGACAAGGGTGTGACTAAGAATTGAGAGACTGTCTGGTTCATCTGAAATCAAAATGAAGAGATCTGGTCATGAACGAAACATCTAGATATAAACGTTATCCTAAGGATCGACACATCCATTATAGGATTTTATTTTGTGCAACTAATTAAATATCTATCACACTTATTGATGGACCACATATGTCGATTCATCATGATATTCCTACGGTGTTCGACACATACCTTGAGTCCGACAAATTGTATCTAACGGATTGCTACACCCCTTCTCCCCGCTCTCGAGCCGACGTTCTCCTCTGCCGAATCGATGCCGACGCTCCCTGCGACGAGAATGATCCCCCGGTGAGCTCTCTCTCTCTAGATCTCCCTCTCTTCTCTCTCAAAATGCCAAGAATATGTGACGGGTGGGAGAGGGGTCCTTTGAGTTTTTATGCCACTAGATGGGGCAATCAATAGGTTGATAACACCCATTAATTTTTGGAATAATATCCATGCTATTCATTAGGGAAATAAAGAGGAATTATGGGCTGGAGGAGTTACAAAAAAAATCAGTCGTTACAATCTACCCTCCTTAAAAAAATTTCGTCCTCGAAATTTCTTAGAAAAAGGGACATACCGAAAAGCTGTGGATGCTTCTCCCTCATTTTGCTTTCCAACTCCCAGGTGGCTTCCTCCTTCTGGTGATGATGCCAGAGGACCTTGACCATCGGAACTATATGCCGACGAAGCTGATGGTCTCTACGATCGACTATGCGAACATGTTTCTCCTCAAAGGTGAGATTAGGCTGAATAGAACCTCATGTTCGATAACGTGCAAAGGATCGGAAGTGTACTTCCTTAGCATCGATACATAGAAAACATCGTGTAGCTTTGAATATTGCGGTGGTAATGCAATTCAATATGCCACCTCTCTTATTCGTTGTAAAATCTCGAAAGGTCCTATGTATCTAGGAGTAAGCTTCCCCTTCTTGCCGAATCGCAATACGCCCTTTGTCTGCGAAATCTTTAAAAATACATGATCTCCAACTGCAAAACTCAACTCCCTTCGATGACGATCTGCATAAGATTTCTGCCTACTTTGAGCTGCCAACAATCTCTTCTTGGTTAGCTCAACACCTTGCTTGCTGACCTGGATTAGCTCAGGTCCCAAAATGTGCTTCTCACCCACATCACTCCAACATGAGGGTGATCTGCAAGGTCTCCCATACAATGCCTCGTAGGGAGCCATCTTGATGCTCGAATGATAACTGTTATTATAAGCAAACTCTACTAATGGAAGATGTCTATCCCAGCTACCAGCAAAATCTAGAGCACAAGCTCTCAACATATCTTCCAGCGTCTGGATGGTCCTTTCTGATTGACCATCAGTTAGCGGGTGGAATGAAGTGCTGAACTTCAATTGAGTTCCCATAGTGTCTTGAAAACTTTTCCACAAACGAGACGTGAATCTAGTGTCCCGATCTAACACAATTGATGTCAGAACGACATGTAATCTGACGATTTCATTCACGTATAATTCAGGTAGATTAGATGTCGATTGATCCAGGCAGATAAGTGAGAAATGTGCTGATTTGGTTAATTGATCAAAAATCACCCATATGGTGTCATGACGATGCTTCTCATCTATTTATAGTTCATCCTAACCCATGATCGATCGATCAAAGCGAATGCAATAAGTGAGACAATTTGGTCTATAATCACTCCGATGGTATCATAATGATGCATTCTTGTCTTAGATAAATCAATAACAAGATTCATGTGATTTGCTTCAATTTCAATCTATTATATTCAAAGGTTGAACATGGCTTGCTGTTTTCGGATGTTCAGTCTCAATCTATTGGCATACTAGGATTTTGGAAACAAATTCTACAATCTCTATCTTAATCGTTGGCCACTAAAATGATCATCGGATATCTTTAGACATTTTTGTCATGTATGGATGAATAGTGTATATCGATCTCTGAAATTCATATAATGTTTCCTACTTTAACTTATTGCCACAAAGAATCCAGACTCTTTAATAGTATATCAAATCATCATTGATTCCATTAATAAAATCATATTATTCCTTCTTAAGTGTTAAAATTATTTTCGGAAGATCTGCATCCTTTCTACTACTTTGATCCTTTCGATTACCAAAAAGATTTCTCGTTGAATCGATAATATCACCAATCTATTAGAGAAAATATTATCACTACTAACTCCAAGTCATGAGTAGGATACTCCAAGTGAAACGTTTGATAGTTATTCTCTTATAATCTTAGTTGGCATGATGCATAATCAATACCTTTTCATAAAGTGTACCTACTTTCTTTGTCAGATATATCAATGTGAACTACAAAACTCTAATGCATACTAGTAAACTTCATGTCAGGGTCATGGTCAACTTTTACTCATTTTTTTTTGAAAATTTCAATCACGGTCCTATAAAATGTACAAACTTTGCATCCTTGGCTTGTCATCATTCTAGTAATGTATAAGAAAGTTCCACATGAATCACCAATATACCTTGTCACCCTAGAAATTCATGAATCTCCAAAATATTTCTCAACAGACTCCAAGGTAATATTGCTTTCATCTTAATTCGCCATCTTCAATGTCATCAATCATTATAGAAGGCAATACTAAGGAATATGATTTTGTTAAATCCAATGTTACATTTATAGCACTTTGCATAGAGCTAATGATGACAAAAGATAATAAATACAACATCGAGATGTACTTGGTATTTCTCCATATCATCAAAGTATATAACATTATCATCCACAATTATGATCATAATTTTATCATGATCTTCTCGGAAAAAACTCTATTCATAAACTCCGTAAAAGCTATAGAGTACTTGTGAGATCAAAATGCCTAATAAAATATTTCACAATTGCTAATCCTTAGTCCGGAAGCTATTTCTAGAATGTCCTTTTTTTTTCTTCCACTTATATGGTAACTCAGAATTATATTTATTTTAGAAAAGATCTCTTCTCTCCATAACCAATGAACAAATCATTTATCCAGGATAGCATGTATCAATCCCTCAAAATTACCTTGTTCATAGTTCAATAACCAATGCAGATACTATGTGACCTAACTTTTCTTGTTCACAGAGTGAAAAATGTTTCATGTAGATAAATATCAAGTCACAGAGTCCCTTATCCAATTTCTATTGCGATCGATTCTCTTTAAATTCAATCGACGTCATCCAATAAGGACTTTTCAATGTTAATGCAGTCTATGTGATAACAACAGTGGAGAATCCTCATGATGTAATAGAATGATAATATGGAAAGGCGTCCAAAAGAAACCTGAAACATTGGAAGTTTCATGATGTAACCAAGATGACTATGTACTAGGAGATAACTGGGCATCTGGTGTAGTAATTAACCAATAGTTCACTGGCTTCTCATTTGGTCTTATCATATTCTCATTTTTCTCCAACTCCATAACTTTATTGCATACTCTTTGATCATGTTATTACCACGTCTAAGGTAAAATCACTTCAATCAATGGAGAATATCTTCAAAAAGTAGATTCTATTATGTTCAGTCGGTTAATCTTTTGCCCTATCTTTTGGATAAAATGTCCCAAACATTCTTCTCCTTATGGTAGTATATAATTTTAAAAGTCGTCTCCATTGAATGCATCGATCCAATGCTTACTTTTTCCTTACCATGTCTACCCTATAGGAAGAATGGATTGTTGAGAATAAAGACCTTCAGTATAAATATACCAAAGCGTTGTGCGTGATATTTTCATTGTTGAGTCATACTTGTTATCAATTCTAGTAATTAATGATGCGTGTCCTTAGCGATCCCATTATTCAATAATGACTCGTTCTCCTCGAATCATCTTAATTCCATAATGATAGATCCTCTTCTAGAAATCAAAGGGTCAACTAGTTACAAGTAATACGTAGGTTTGACTCTACTCATGTCAGTCTTGGGTCACTATCTGTTGTGGATATCCTATACCCAGAGGAACTCTAGCTCTGATACCATTTGTAACGGAACGGGTCGGCTGACCGGCGAAAGCATGCAATTATAGATCGCACGACCGAACCGTTACCGGAAACTTGTATGGTGATCAATGAGCAGAGAAAATAGTCATTCTCAAATAAAGTCCATTACTCTATAGAGTTCCGTTATTACACTCCAACAAGGAAATTGCAAAATAGCCTACGAAATAAAATAACATAACAATGTTCCAGTGGGCATAATGACATCCCTTCGTAACAATCCATCCATAGTCCGTACCGGTTCAAGTTCGCGTGACAATAGCTCTCCTTGAACTGGAAATTATATCAAGACTCGTGCTCTCCTAAAAAAACAACATCACATGTTATGAACTAACGCTCAGTATGAGCCGAGTTGGGGTCAAACCGGCCAGCGTGGTAACCAAGTCTCCCTATGCTACTTTAAATCATTATAACATAATCTCTTACCTGTAATATCTTAACAAAATAACGATACAATTTATACTATTATCTTACCGCAGATAATAGGTACCGTTCTCATATATTATCACTATAAGACTCATAATTCAAGTAAACATGCATACAATGGGAATTCCTTCCGGATTCATCCATTAAAGCCATAATTTCGTATATACACTTAAAGTTTGCCATAATTGCATATATGCCCTAACATTTTCATAATTTTCACTTGTACCCTTAGAATTTTTCATAATTGCATATATGCCCCAATACAATCATAACACTTGCATAATGCCATTACTTGGCCATAGTTGCACACATGTGCCTTAGCAATTTCAGAAACTGTACACATACCATTGGTTTGTTTAGTGGTTAAAGTTGTCTTAATTGTTACTTCTTAATGGCTTTGGTGGCTTTGCTGGCTTTGGTAGCTTTACCGCTGGCACAAGCGGTCCATACTTGACAGTGTAGTTACAACTGTAGAGGACTTATCTTTCGCCTCAATCGGTTCCTTGAACCATACGCCCCTTGCGGCGTTGCCCTTTGGGCTTCGATAATTGGACTCTAGAGGTGGCTCCCACCATTAGGTGTAGCACTTAGCTCCGCTCATCGTCTTCATGCCATTACTCATGTTAAGAAAAATTCATATTTCCTTTACTTCCTTTTCCCTTTCATACAATAGTTGTTCATGTGAACATGGTATTTCCAAACCTTTTATATGTACGTTCTAAGACGTGATATACTACAGTATTTTAGGCATAATCCAACCAAGGACTTAGAACATATCATAAATGCATATCGGATTGCTTGTATATTACTGTACACCTTGAGTGAGATCCTATTTGGTGTTGATAACTGCATACAAAAACTTATGGATGGATGTGGTAGTGCCAGATCAATATAGATGATATTCGTATTATTATACTTGCTAATGGTGGGGTTGAATTTATTTGGAAGCAGAGTCAAATATCATCTAGACATATTTACTTTTATTGAGTAAAGAAAAAATACTATGATACTCATTTCTTTAATACATAGATGGTACTCGATGTCATCAAATTCAATAGAGGACATCCGTTTACTATTTATTTATTTAAAAATTAATCTTCCGACAACATTATGTTCAATACCCACGTCAACTCAGCACTTTATACTCAATTTCATTTATTATCAGTGACGTTTGTGGTAACAAAAACCATTGATTGAGAAAATGATGATAGTAATAGCATTCTTTAATTGGAAAAGATCCATATGATAAAATTACGTATTTCTATGCGGATTTTCGTGTAATTTTAAAATTAAAAAAAATGATCAGATTATCACATGGTTTGTTGTACTCAGATGCAAGAAAAAAAATCAACATATAGTATTTTGACAACGGTTCCGTTATTGTGAAAATGAAATAAATATGCAATCAAAATACACTTGTTAATCATCTAAGTCCTAGAAAATCTAGGGTTTTATGGTAATACCCACATACTAGTTTCCAATTTTGTGAGTACGTATATCACATAATTTCCACATAATTTATGAAAATGCCTTTATTATTCGTATGTGATATGATTACCAGAATTCAAAGAAAGAATATTAATAGCTTAAGATATCCAGGCTAATTTCCAAAACAACGGAATCAAAGAAATACTATTGATAGATTAATTTATTCAAGTCTATTTCCAACACAATGTATGTTCAATGTGTGCGATTCATTAAAATGTCCTCCAAAAAAATCAGTCGAGGCATCAAATTAATATGTCCTAATTCGCTGAATTATTGGCGACAAGGGTGTGACTAAGAATTGAGAGACTGTCTGGTTCATCCGAAATCAAAATGAAGAGATCTGGTCATGAACGAAACATCTAGATATAAACGTTATCCTAAGGATCGACAATCCATTATAGGATTTTATTTTGTGCAACTAATTAAATATCTATCACACTTATTGATGGACCACATATCTCGATTCATCATGATATTCCTACGGTGTTCGACACATACCTTGAGTCCGACAAATTGTATCTAACGGATTGCTACACCCCTTCTCCCCGCTCTCGAGCCGACGTTCTCCTCTGCCGAATCGATGCCGACGCTCCCTGCGACGAGAATGATCCCCCGGTGAGCTTTCTCTCTCTAGATCTCCCTCTCTTCTCTCTCAAAATGCCAAGAATATGTGACGGGTGGGAGAGGGGTCCTTTGAGTTTTTATGCCACTAGATGGGGCAATCAATAGGTTGATAACACCCATTAATTTTTGGAATAATATCCATGCTATTCATTAGGGAAATAAAGAGGAATTATGGGCTGGAGGAGTTACAAAAAAAAATCAGTCGTTACACGGCAGCCGCTGCTCCCCTTCCCCCCTGCACGCGTCGCCGCTGCACCCTTGAAAGAGGAATATCATTTGGCAAAGAAGTTACCCGAACTCCACAGAGCAACTGGAGAACATTAATCTTCTTCCAATGAAGTTGGCACGTCATCTAATATATACTGAGTTTCCATGATGGTTGCGGAGAGTGAGGATCCAGCGTGAAATGAAACTTGGGACATTTATATATCGTAATCTCTTCCAGGGGACATGGGATGTCATAGGGAGGCTCCATCTTCTCAAGATTCGAACATTCATTAACCTCGACTTGCTCCAGAGAAGGGAACTTGTAAAGCATGAAGTAACTCTAAGCTGTTGCAGTTCCAAATCTCAAGCCGCCAGAGCTTTGGGAAGGAGAATTGTTTCTCTTTTGTTAGATTCATAATGTTAATATCAACAGGTTCAATACTTCGGCCTGGAACCAATTCTTGCAAGCTATCCATATTGTATAGTGCAAGCTTGACCAAAGCAGGTAGTTGGTCGATGGGTGATAACGATGTGCAGCAATTCATCTCGCAATAGTGAATTTCCTTCAGTCTAGTGAAGCATCCATCTCCCATCCAAGATGGAAGCTTGAATCCCCTGCAGCCACATATAAATACTTGTTCTATATTTCGATGAGGTCTCGACTGCTCAAAAACCCCTTCTTCACGACGGGGAATACCCTTGGACGGCAGCCGCTGCTCCCCCTCTCCCCCGCACGCGCCGTTGCACCCTTGGAGATGCCCCCCCCCCCGCGGCAGCCGTTGCTCGCCCTCTCCCCCGCGCGCGCCACTGCACCCTTGGAGATGTCTCCCCCCAGCGCCGTTGCACCCTTGGACGGCAGCCGCTGCTCCCCTTCCCCCCGCACGCGCCGCTGCACCTTTGGAGATGCCCCCCTGCGCCGCTGCACCCTTGGAGATGGACCCCCCGGCAGCCGCTGCACCCTTGGAGCTGGGGAACACCCCTCGCGTCGCTGCATCCTTCGAGATGGACCCCCCCCCCCCCCGGCAGCCGCTGCTCCCGCTGCTGCACCCTTGGAGCTGGGGAACACCCCCCGCGTCGCTGCAGCCGATGGTTCTAGCTTGAAGGATTCTTTTCTTATTTTTTTATTATTTTGGTTCTTTTCCTATTTTTTAATTGTTTTGGTTGTAAAATGGTTAGGTTAACTCAAGACTAACCCAAGTAATTGACTCAAATATAGTTAAAATTGACGGTAGGGTTTGTTGGGTAAGACGAACCAAGTTTACGAGGTCGGGGGAGGAATTAGGATGTTTCGAAGGTCGTAGCGGTAATTGCAAAAGATTACAGGGTCTGCCGGGTAAAAATCCCTATTAAATAATTATATTTTATAGAAGTCGGTAGTTGATGGTCTGCCACCGGAACATATTCTGCATTCTAAAGTGTCAAGCATTCAACTTTCATACATGCTAATGGAGCATTTTCAAATACTGTTTGCTATCTTAAGACTTGTATAGTTTTCCTCTGATATGCCACCAGAATGTCAAGGCAGATAACTTTATTTTTAGGGATTTTTACATCCATAATCTTAAGTAATTTTGCAATAACAATCATAATCCTACGTAATAACGACTTATACAAGAAACCTCAGATAATCACTCCGTCTCACACTCATGACCCTCCGTTAATTTTTCCCTTACCCAACCATATCATTGGGTTAATTCAACCCTTATTGTTTCCAACAGCTGTAATCAATTCAAAAATAATAGAAAAACATCCCCATATGCTTCCAGCTTAGCCGACCACGTCCCCTTCTTCCTCCTACGTCCCTCCTCCTGCAGTCACCCCCTCTACCGCCCCTCCGCCCGCAGCCACACCCTCCTCCCCTCTGTCCCGTCGCCTCCCTACCTTGCCCCGTCGCCTCCCTCCCCCTCGCTGCCACCTGCAAGGCTGCTCCCTCTTTCCCAAGCCCCCACCCAAGCAACCCCGAAAGCTCACCGCCTCCCCGTTGCACGCACCTGCAAGCTCCGACCCCACATGCACATGCAAGCCCCCCTCCTCCCCCTTCCTCCGCGCAAGCCTGGGAGCCCCCTTTTCCTCAATCCCGACCCCAGGCAACCCCGGGAGCCCCTAGCAATGCGCGCATGTAAACTCGACCCCATGCGTGTGCCTGCAAGCTCCCCTCCTCCCCAAGCCCTAACTTCAGGACCACCACCCTGCCTCGTGCACGCCTGGGAGACCCCTCCTCCCCATGTTATTTAAAGCTCAAGCTCTCATTATATACGAATCAGTAACAACGCTTCTTACAGATGCATGTGTGACCGTGGCGACTGCACGCTCCTGGCTTAGCTCCCTTCAGGTAGCCCTTTCCACTATCAGAGGGAAATTGGCTCTGATACCATATGTAACGTCCCGGTATTAGGTCCACGATCCGTTATCTAGGAAAAATGGCTCTGACAACTTGTTGGATTTGGGTCTAAATGGATCCATTGACAACCACCCAAAATGCTTTAAGTCCAAGTTATCAAGTAGCAATCCCCACCACTTATAACCCACTCTCACACTTTGTGAGTTTTAGATGTGGGACTATCTTTGAGGGTATGAGTGTCACAACCCCCCCCCCCCCCCCACTACGATACTAAGTGTGTTTATTTTATAATAACTATATCAAATATGGTGAAGAAAGGTACAAAACTAAGTTACATATAGTTAAAAGTAAAAATACTGCTATATATACAGATACATATAGAGATATCTGTATATAGATATTTATGGATATCTAAATGATATCTATATCAGCAGTTATTTTAAAATAGATATGGATGTCAAAACCTATACAAAATGAATGCCACTACAACGAAATTGTCCTTAAACAATGAATATTTTAAGAGGTCAGAGAGTTTGCACCGAGGTGCATGTAACTTTACATGCACCGGTGCCATAAACGTCTGTTTTTTTAAATGAAATCATGTGAAATTTAGATCACCATATATCATCATGTTGTCGTTAAAAATTTAATTTAATTCGATACTTCTATTCCACCCATCAAGACTGCGATAATGGTCTCAGAATTATTGAAATTTTAACCCTTCCAGACGCACATGTTAGAAATGTCAGTTTTACATGAAATTTGAAACATGTATTCTAGTAATAGTTCTAAGTAAATCCTTCAAGGGTTTGTTTCAAAAAAAAATAGGTGTTTATGACACTAGTACATGTAAAGTTACATGAACTTTGGTGCAAACTCACCAACCTCATATTTTATATCAGTATCTATTTTTTGCAGTCAAATGTATAACAAAAAAATATTAATTATTACTTAGTTCTTTAAATCTATAACAAGTATCATACACTGCAGTAAAATTGAGCAATAGTGACATTTTTTTCAAAATCTGTCACTAAAATTAGTTGTTATGAAATATATATATAATGAGGATATTATTCATTGCGAAATTATTTTACATACTTGAAATTAGTGGTGAATAACATATATGTCGTTATATCATTAGCAATGATACACAAGGTGATACTTATTTATTATTATTTTCATACTTCTAATTAATCGTCGTAAAATTTTAAACTAAAATAATAGCGACGATTAGTTGATATTTTGAAAATAGCAATGGATAAGCAATGTTGTATGAAATGTTGCTAATGATATATCGACATATATGATATTTTTCGTTAATTTTAAGTACGAAAACTCATTTCGCAACAATTAATATCGTTGTTATATATTTAACATTGACTAATTTAGTGATAGATTTTGAAAAAAAACGTCACTATAGCTGAATTTTGTTATAATGATATTCTTTATATATTCCTCACAAAGAATCTTATAACAATAATGATCCGTTAACATCCTTTAATAGTTGTTATATTTAGCAACGATTGATACAAATTTTAACAAATAAGTCAATAAATAAATCATTGATATATGAACATTTAGCAATGGATATGATATACGTTGCTAACTATGATAACAACAAATAATTGTGCGATGACTATTATTAGTTGATATATACCGCCGCCATCGTGCTCCACGTTGAACTCATGCCACCGTTGTTTGTTGTGGGAGGGAAAACCTTAGCAATGATTTTCCAATGAAGGGACCACGGATAGAATGTGGGTTGTCACATTTTATTTTTAGAATGTAACAAAATGACTAAAATAGATTTTCAACATTAAAAAAATTAAGATAAAAAAGGTATTAATATAATCTGTTGGATTAACTACGAATGGTTGAGGACGGTATATATATAACATCCAAAGATATGGAAACATGTATCTGTATTAATTGGCATAGATCAATTTTGTTGTATTGTATGGTTGTGCCATGGAGGATCGGATATGATTTGTAAGTCAATGCTAATCTCATGGGTCCACGAAATTATAGGAGGTGATGAACAAGATGGTGGTGATTTATTTGTAATTTCTTACATCTCAATTAAGCGATAATCTCATGTCAGTTGTGGGCCCTGTTGCTCCATCTTGCTCAATGATTACCTTAGATCCAGTCACTCGCTTGGATTCATGTAACTTAGCATTGTCTAACATATGATATGCGATTCTTTTTCCATGAACTTGCAAATCCAACCATTTGAGTTCCAAACTATGCTAAAAGTAACAATGTTGTTCCAGTTGCTTCATGTGTGGCGCGAATTGGATCGATGGAGGAACACATTGTTACCTTTTTAAAATATAATTTGGGATTTAAATTGTTACATTTGTAACTTTAAGGATCATATAGATACCGGATAGATGCATCCCTGTAATTACTCTAATTCAATCGGAGAGCACTAAAGCCATCTATGGAAAGAAGAGAATGCTTTACAGAATTGTCTTCGAAAGTTATATTTATTTGCCACAACTCCTTACAGCGACATATTATTTTACAATGTGCAAGAGTAAGTAGCATGAAACAAAGATAATTTTGAAATCATTTTTAAATTCAAAACAATATATTATACGTGTTTTAGACTCATCCACTCCAAGCTGACCTGCCGGGTCGTAGATGGGAAATAAGAACCCTAATTGGGGGAATCGTATAAGTGGAATTAATCGGCGATGCACGTGGAAATCAAATAAAAACAAGCCGATTGTAGTAAATGTCGAGATGGGAAACTCAATCAACATAATTAACAGGTTTAGTAAGACGTCGGAAATGGAAACAATATATACACAGCCACCCCCACTTTCCATTCCCACGCGTTAAAACATGCCCCCGAATTTGTTACCATAACCACCACCCAGGGTCCCAGATAATCTATAAAAATGTGGAAGATTACTATATTAACTTGGTCAAGAAGAGATATTAGCGAAAGGCAAAGGAAAGGGTGCGGTGCGGAAGAAGATGAAGCCCATACCCATAGGAGTCGTCCTCCTGCTGCTCCTCCTCTCGTTGGTCTCCACCTGCCCCAGAATCTTGGTTCTGGGAGAGACGGAGGACATGATCGAGCAAGTATGCAGGAGAGGTGCTGATGATAAAACGAGCACCAGTGTCGATTACGACTTCTGCGTAGGCTCCCTCAAGGAGGCAATGCACGAGAAGCATCTGCCGCCTCCAACCACCGTCAAGGACGTGGCCGTGATTTCTCTGACTGCGACCTTGGCCAACGGCACCGCGGTGGAAGCCTACATCACCGAGTTGCTCTCTAACACTACAGCACGCGGTAACCTCTCATGTCCTGCCTGTATCGAGGGTTGCCATCAGATCTACTCCCTCGCATTGCCTCATTGCTCCGGCTCCCTCGAGTCCCTGCAACGGGGACAACTCCGGGATGCTTATGTGAATATTAGTATGGCCGAAGTTACGCCGTTTACGTGCAACGAGCAATTCCCCGATCCCAAGAAGCAGAACGAGCTGACCAAGTATAACAACGATTTCCATTCGCATCTTGCTACAGCTTGTTATGTCATGTATCTCCTCGTCTCACCTTGATCGTGCGAGTCTCACCTTGATCGTACGACCGTTTTAGACAATTAAGTGAGAAGGATTATTTAAATAAGAAAATAATGCTTTTGGGTCTCTAAAAGGATCGCTTGCTTTATGCCATTTTTTATATTTAAGTATACCATGGCAATTATGCGTAAGGTTTAGAGAAATTTCGTGTATGGTTTCGAGACTTTTTAATAGTTTATACATATTTACAAAACAAATAAAATCGATACATCCTATCCGCACACGATAAAATAAAAGCGTTTTAACTTTCTTTCACCACCGTCGAGTCAAAGTATTCATATGGTTACTAGGTAGGGAGTGAATCATGACGGGCGCGCGTAGGGCCAGATTATTCCTTGGAGCAAGTGATTCATGCCAACGACGCGAGGAAGATATCGAGGACATTGATCATATATTTTTTGCCTGCTCAACATCAAGGGAGCAAGATTTGGACAGAGCTTGCACTCACCGGGATTGATGTGGAAAATTCTAAATCCTTCTGGGATTCCGTTGGTACTCCCCACAATTTACAATCTTTAATTGACGATTCATGCAGTGGTCACATTGTGGGCAATTTGGCTTGCAAGAAATAATGTAGTCTTTCGAAGGGGGAGAATGTATGTTGAGAATGTTCTTCAACATGCCAAGATCCTTTGGGATTCTTGGTCCTTGTACTTATGATACATAACTTGTGAATATAACATTTTGGGGTGCTTGCCTTCACGGCTTTGCACCTTTTTTTAAAAAAAAAATTCTTTCACACACACACATGAAGACATGGATACAATTCTCATCTTCTGATGATATGCATATACGTCACCATATCTGCACATGGAAAGAAATTAGAATGCATAGATCAGTTTGTTTATTTATAATTGCAAAGAGGAAGAAAAAATATATTTGTGTGGATCATTAAAAACACATAATTATATTTTATTTGAAGATGGACATAATGGAAGACAAATGCAAATCTATTTATATTAGAGTGTGTCATTAGTGAACTCACGTCAGTCCATAAAATTTGGACAATATATCCGTACTAACAAGCACAAGAAGATGTACAAGTATGTATGTATCCATATCATGGAAAAATGAAAATCATATCCCCATTTGTATACGTGTATGCGACGAAATGAAATTTTTTCCAACAAAATATAATATAGAAAAGGAATACCGAAATACATCCTAATGTGCACATATAATCCCCAGAAATTAAACAAATAGATAGTATTAAAGATAAAAATGATGAATAACAAAATAGTTGATATCAATAATATTGTCAGTTTGATGGGCAAATCTGTAACGGAAATGGAATATAAACAAATCTATACACGCACTAAAAGGAGCGCCAACACCACGATAAAAATTGAAAGTGATGCCGAATGCGGTATCTTGGAAGGAAATATCGTGATATATCGGCGATATATTTCCGATATATCAACCTTGAGATAAGACCGATATGGGTACCGATATAGCGAAATATCTTCCTTTTCAGGTATTTCCTTCACAAAAGTGCGTCCATGTGGACGATATTTCGGCAATGTATCATCGAAATATCGTATCGATACAATATCAAAATGATATCGAAATAGATATGGTCTTCCCTGTTGCGGACACCCCCTACTTCCCCCACCAACCTCATTCCCCTCCTTGACTTGTCTCTCCAGTTCTTTCCCTTCTTGCCTAAACACCATTGACACATCTTATTCCCGACCTCCTCCTCCTCCGTCTCCACGAGGATGATCGACTCCATTACTAATGAGGTTGATCTCAACCACATAGATGTCCATCTCTTCTGTAACTTCGATGATAAGGGGAGCCTGAGGATTGAGGAGCACTCCTGGAAGTCGGTGTCCTTAATGAACTCGAGCGCCATGGACAACACATGTAACGCCATGGACAACACATGTGCACCTGAGACTTATGGTCACGATCTCCATGGATCCCGACCTCAAGCCCTATGTCATAGGTTTAGAGAAGGTGTTTGATGAAATGAAAATCGGTGGTAGGAGTTACCTTCCGAGGTTTCATATAAGCTTCCAATGGTAGGAGAGGGTGATGTCGAACTATGTGCTTCAAATTAGCCGGCGGGGGAGGTCGTGATCATCACAACAAAATCAACCTCCGATAATAGTTTGAATATCTTAGAGCTAATCAATATCCATAATATATCTTAAAGGGTTTTAGATATTGACCGCCTGTAATTTGGACTAAAGCTAATCGATATTCAATATAATGGATGTTTGTAATAAATGAAGCTCCCATGTTTTAAAGAAGACAACTATTGAATTACACATATTTAACTTCTATTATGCGGATCCTAATTTTGCGGAGGCATTGAATTATTGAATTGAACTTATGATCTTCTCATGAAATGGTGGTGGATGGAAGTCGTGAGCGCTATCACGGACGAGCAGGAGGGCCCCTCATAGCAGATCTAGGTGGTTGGGTCTTGGGGTGAACAACATTTCGAAGGGTGATTCGGTTGATTTGACAAGAGCTTTAAGCGTGGAGGAGGTCCGTGATGCGTTATTCTCACTCTCCTCGGATGGGTGCCCTGGTCCAGACGGGTTCCCAGTGTTCTTTTACAGAGTATTTTGGGACTTCATTGTTGAGGACCTGATGGTGGTGTTGGAGGAATTTTTGGATGGGGACAGGTGATTTGCGAGGCTCAATCGCTCTTTCATCCTCTTTGTTCCTGAAAAGGAGGATGCCTCCAATGTGTAGGACTACTGGCCCATTGCCCTCTCAAACGCAGTGTACTTGATCCCGGTTAAGTCGCTTGCAAACAGACTAAAGAAGGTGCTGAACAAGATTATCTCCCCAGCTTTGAGTGCTTCTCCCGGATAGGTAGTTGCTGGACAGTATGGTGCTAGCATTGGAGATTGTTGTAGACTGGTGTAGGTGCAAGACTAGAGGTGTCCTTTGGGAGGTGGATTTCTCCAAGGCATATGACTGTGTGGATTGTCGTCTCATTTGGGCCTCTCTACACAAGCATGGTTTTTCTCCTAGGTGGATAGACTGGATGAAGAGATGTATCACCGTTGTCTTACACAGTGTTGGTGAACGGGCAACCGAAGGGTGGCTTTTCCGACCACATGAAGTGTTCGATAGTGATACCCTCTTGCTCTGATGTTCTTTTTCTTTGCTTCAAATGCGTTGATAGTCATGGTGGACCATGTTGTTACATGTGGTTTATTTCGAGGTACTTGAAGGAGGAGATTTCTATTTCAGTCCTCTAGTATGCGGACAACACGACCCTTTTTATCTAAGGGGACCCAATGAGTTGCCACAGGAGATCTTCGGTACTTGATTTATTTGGGATGGTGTCGGAGTTGGGAATTAACATGTACAAATTGGAGTTCGTTTCTTTTGGGATATTAGAGGAGGATGTTGCGATTTGAGAGGGCTGGTTGCGGTCACCTCGGGGCCAACGACTTTATCCTAAAGCTACATTTTCGAAAGACGGCTTACCTACGGTATATAACAAAAATATATTTAGGAGACGTTTTACCGATAATTTTGTTTTCGAACTACCAACTATGTAATGTGAGATTTTCCCCTTTCTGTTAACTCGTTTTAAATGTACGAAATGAACGAGCTGGAATTTCCCTCTAAATAGGGTTCTTGAAATTCACAACCAAGTTGAACAACAATGTACCCAAAGAGGTAAGGAAACATCTTAAGACTTGCCAATAATAGCAATGGAATGGACCCAGTTAATTTTCATTTTAGTTTGAATATTCTAAAATTATATTTGGAGATGATAAGCTTTTGAGTTTTGTGTGGGTCGATGACGGTGATCAAGTTTGAAGCGTGACTTTTATAATGGAATCGATACATGGTCTTTGAAATCAAATAAGCATGATTTGGTCCTTTGAGGATCATCCAGTTCATGGAGAATTTATGACTAGGATTGGAATTTATGATTAATTACTTTTGCGTCTTCGATTTGTTAGTGCATCTTTGTGCATCATAATCAGTCAGGAATCATTAAAGTTTTATCTTTTATTGATTTTCTTGTTCTTCCTACCTCTCTTTTTCTCTGATCTTATATCCATACGTCTCTGTTCAAACTTGAGGTCTCGGGTGTCGTCTTGATGGTTCATTCTGCATCCTTTGGCGACTTCTTCAAACCCGACCTGCCGGGCATCACAAGCAACAATTTACTGTAGAACCAAGAACTAGTAAACAAATAGTTACCTAGTATACAAACAAGACCTCGAACCATGAAATGGCTTCACCATTTTCTTCATCCAGAATATTACAGAGCAAAAGAAAGAAAAGTTGAGAGAATATTTATAGGAAAGGCAAAATGCTAACACCCTTACGATCTAATATCAAGAATAGAAGATGATTTTGGTACGAAATCAAAGTTTACTGTTTTCTTAAAAATATCCCTTATTAGTGAAGCCTGCAGAGAAGCCAAAATAAAAAACTGTATGGCCAGCTATAGCTTATTTGTATCAGATGTTACAAAGCATGGATGCATCAGTTGTGGCAGAAGAGGGCTCACTTCGCAATCTGGAGGTTCACTATGACTTTTAGGGTCTTTCTTCAAGTCTTCAACAATTTCAGTATATCCTGCACATAGTGAAGTATCGAGAAACATGTCACAAGATTTCATACAGTCCTTTCAACAGGTTCCAGTGTTTTAGTCAATTTCTTTAAAAAGGATTTTGGGTGTTTTCCAGACTTGATGTTAGGTGGTTTATCTTGCAATTTGCATTCTGAAGCTTTCTATACAAAATTTCTAAAAATGGATATAAGAAGTATGGATTTCTAGTTGTTCGAGTTGAAAAATAAAAATTCCTAAAAGTCAAGAAAAATCTCCCTGCAAACATCTCAGCTTTTCGAAGGAATATCAACAACAGTTGGGTGACTAAGATCACTTCCAGCACTCTGCATGCACACAAAATGCAATTTGTAAACTATCAATTCACAAACATCTAAACTTTTTTTTTCGGAAATGCGAGTCAAAATATATCACCAAAGGTCCCTAATTGAAATCAAAGCATCAACTTATAGATTGTTAAATAACAAAATAAATGTAAAAATCCCTGTATTTGTAACACAAATAATAAATAGAGGGATTACATCGAAATAGGAGACAAGCGGGCAACAAGCTGCGCCGCTAGTCCTTTTTGAATTGCAACGTGGATATATGATTACAGTTGGATAAATAATATATTACACTAAAGGGAATATATGATTGACTGTTCAAAGTGGGACTTCTTGTGGGGCTTTCATGACAAAGGAGGACATCGTTATATTAAGAATTGGGACTCTGATCATTATTAAACATATTAGATGTTTACAGGAAAGCTCAAAATCTGAATGAAGCATTAATTCTCAAGTTGTTATATTGCGAATTTGTATTAAGAGTTGTGACTCTTAACAGTACTTTTGGATGAATACTGATATCCAATAATCCACGTTCACCTCTGCTGAAAAGGGGGTTGGATGGGAACTCTATGGAGACAGCACTCTTCTATCTAATATATTGGATGGAATTTAAATGGGAACTGAGGTGTATAATCATATTCACAAGTAAAACCTATGTTTAAGAAACAAAAAATACTGACAAACGCGTATTCCATAGATGTATATTGTTGGAATTGCAAAGTGGAGTAGTTCCTGAAAAAAATATTCAAGAGCCTATGAACTCCATTAGTTTAGCACTTGCTAGTTTCAACTTTTCTTCTTTTTTATTGTGATTTCACAAAATCATTCAGGTTACATCAAGACCAAATCGTGAAGTCTGCTTCCCAAGTCCCAGTACATTCGCTAAATAATGTTTTTTATGACCAAAATAATGCTATGGCAGTAAACCAGATACATAAGGAATTTTAGTGTGGGGAAGCCACAGGTCAGCATCAATAAATTTCTGTGGGGTGAATTGCATCGCCTCCGTCATCGTCATTGAACGGTGACAACCAGGCCAAGGAACCCGAGCATCAGTGTTTGACCCTTTGCCACTGTTGTGGTATTCACCGTAAAATATGGTGGACAGATTTCCTCTTCCATCCCAATCTAACCAGCCCGATGGATCGACAAGCTCATCCAAGCGAGATTGCATCACAACAGTTGTGGAGCAGATGTTCCATGGCCGTCCCAGATAAGTTCTGGTTACATTCAGCCATGGCTTCAGTTCAGAGGTGGCCATGATGCTGCACCCCTGTAGTGTGATTCCCGTTCTAACCCTCTTTGTGCAATCCTTACCTTGGGCAGATATTGTAATCCCCTGGCCCAGCAGTGGTCTTTGTGCATAGATATTGCAGTTTTGGAAGACTACAGCTGCATCACCAAAAATGAAATCTACTGTACCGTAAATGTCGCAATCTCTGAAGAACTGTGTTCCTGTGTGGACGTAGAGTGTGTCCTGGTATCCATGGAAGCTGCACTGGAAAAAAGCAGCATGCTCAGCACTTGCTCTGACAGCAACGGCTTGATGATTCTGCGGGCCTGCTGAATTGATGAAACTAATGCCAATTGCAGTGAAATCAGTAGCATCTACCGCTGCACATAACAGACAAGATAATCACAATAATATATCATGACAATGCATCTTAATATCATGCAGTATAGTAAAAAAGAGGCTAAAGGTGGTCCATTACCGAATGTTGACGAATTGAACGTACTGGTGGTGGTTTCTACATGCTTGCCAAATGTAATTATCGTCCGATTAATACCTTCACCTATCAGTGTGATGTTGTTCCTTGTGACTCCAACATTCTCTCTGTAGACACCCTCATGAACGAACACAATGAATCTTGCCGTGTCATTTTGTTTGGCAAATATCATTGTGTAGTTGAGGGCATCAGCTATGGTACTGAAGTTGGCGCCACTGTGTGCAGCGTTTGAGACGGAGATCCTGTGCGTCGAGGGAACTTCCCTGATGATACTCTCGACGACGCCTTCATCGCTGATCAATAACGTAGAGCATACAACTATCGAAGAGAGGAGAAGAATACATGACAATGAAGTAGAAGCTGGTGGAAATGTTGATGCCATTGACTCAAGTTCTGCATTCCCTCAGTGAACATTACTGGAGAATTTATAGACTTGAAGAGTCATTTGATTTACTAATTAAATATGTCATTTCATGTCATGAAAGGCTCATTTACCTTCACATGCAAACCTTTATTTTTTTTCTTCTGTTCATACACAGTAATAGAAATATAATAGTTTAAAAAACAACTAGAAATATAGTAGCTTCAGTAAGAGCTCTTCCCAGGAAGAGATGACGGGGACTGAAAATATTCACCTTGTGCAAGAAGCTTTCTTCAATGGTTCAGCCTCTCCAATTCAAGAACAAGAGTAGGATCACAATTGGCAATTTTCTAACCCCCTTCACAGAAAACATGTGGAGGCATCCTTAAACTTGTCACATCATGAACACACCATTCCTTAAAACTTAGAATCTTCTTTGATACTGTGCCTGCATACTAAGTAAAATCTGTAACAGGAATGTTGACAAGGGAAATCGGAGAATGGATGTTTTATATATTTTTTATGTTGATATGGAGTAAATATGGATTCACCCCCACCGAGAAAATATCAGTGCACCTCTCTTATATAAAATGAAAATTTTGTAGGGATATGACATCAAATTCCGTCAAGTGGGTCTTTACAGCATCAGGGTATACTATTATGCCATTAAATTGATGTCCTTCTGGTTAATCACTTCCATATCTTAGCATGTGAACTCTTCAATCAAGTTAGTTTAGATATGTTGAATACGAGCTGTATTTTTTTGCAAGTATTATCACACATTTTCTACGTGTTTTTCAAACAATGCCTGAAATACAGCATTCTAGTACAGTAGAGAGATCAGCTATCTCCATATAATGCTGAGCTCCATACTGAAAAACCACCACACGAAAATTATGTAACTTCTTTAGATAATTGTTCACATCACGGATGCATTTAGTTATAATCTTTTGAGTGTGAACTAAGGAAAATTGCTCTCAGCTGCCAAGCTTCGATCACACTCTTACATTTCAGAGAATGCATCCCTCTGATCACTATAGACTAATCCAAAATAGTATGCACCACATTGCAGGATATCTGGGTGGTTCTCTGGATCAAACCAAGTATTTGTGCATAAAGTCCAAAATTCTGCAAGAAATTGGCGTGACATTGACAATCTGTAGATCTTGCACTCTCTGGCAACTGTCTGTCTCCAACTAACTTTGTAGCTAGAACTATAGCACCTAAATTTTGTCTCATAAAAGAATAAGCTAGAACCTAAGTTATAAAAAAAAAGTGAATGCACCAACATGAGAACAATATGGATGCACCAGCCGGGAATCGAACCCGGATCCGTACCGTGTCAAGGTACTATTCTACCATTAAACCACTGATGCTTCTTGTTGATCACATCCACATCTTAATATTAAACCATAGAATACTGGAGGTTTTATTAAGCCATAACTCCCACAGTATACATACATACATACATAAATTTGGCACATGTACCTTTCTGATTTTCTTTCGAACTTGATGAGAAATTATGGCAACAACAACCTCAATCCTTTCAATGAAAGCTCAGTCCTGCATGCATGACGAAATGTGAAGCAATAACTAGTAGTCAACATCAAATCTAAGCAAATATATTCATGGTTGCAACAGTAAGATGGTCGCAAATATATTCATGATCGCAACATCAAATCCCATTTCTCTTACCAATAAATTTAATGTCATGGTTTTGCTTTCTGTAACCACCTGAGACCATGATAGAGCTAGTAAGATGGCAAATCTCCACATTGTAAGCCGGTATCCACGTCCATTTCACAAACTTATGACTAAATATCCCAGCAAAAGAAAACTAACTGCACCTCCAAAAACAATGTAAACAAATAGGATTAACCCAGAAGATACAAGCATAGTTCCGGACCTTGAGCAGAAGTGAATCTTAATACTCAAGAAAAGATACACAATATATAATAATACTCAGCAATATATGGCAGAACTTCAAACACAACAAAGCCTTTTCCCACAATTAAATAGTGTCTATTTTGAGTCATCTACCCTATTCGCGTTGACATAAATGCGACCTCTAAATTATGGGTCCGATCCAAGTAGTTTAGTCATGTCAATAAATGGACTTCGAGGCTGGATGACCGGAGAGGCCTATGAGCAGAGGATGGCCTACGAATGTAGAATCGTGGAAATAACTGAGCCATGGTGCTGGGTAATGGTGGTGGTGGTATGGGAGGAGGTGGAGGTGGTGAGACAACTGGTGGAGTTGATGGTGGTGGTGATGTAATTATGGTAGTAGGATGCGGCGGCATGTAGACCTCCTCTCCAGAATCAGATGCAATTAATCTGTCACGTGGGAGAAAAATACATCACAGACTCAAAAAATGTGACATCAGCGTTGACGTAGTTCTTCCTACGAAGAGGATCATAACACTTATATCCATCCTATGTCTTGGAATACCCACAAAAGCACATTTGACAGCTCTAGAAGAGGGCTTGTTAAGACCAACTCATTCCAACACTTCTTGGGCCTTCATTGCCCTCTCTTAACGGACTCAACATCCCGAATCTTGCATCTTCTACCTAGTGCATCAACCGACCTTCTTTGCAAATGGCTAAACCATCTTAAGCAGTTTTCTCTCATCTTATCTCTATCGAAGCTACACCAACTTTTCTTCTGATCGTATCATTCCGAGTTCGATCTTTTCGTCTATGACCACACATCCACCTTACCATTTTCGTTTCTGCTACCATCATTCTTTGCACGTCTATGGTTCACATGCCAACTTTCCTTTTACTTTCAAAAGGGATTTTCTTATGTTGGAGTATTTAGTAGTGCGCCTATTGTGTTGTAGCAGGGTAAATGGATCCTGGAGGAGATCCATTTACCCCACCCAGTTGTTTAGTCCCATATCGTCTAGTGGTGGGACTTGGAGGCTCTGGAGAGGCTATATAAGGAGCCCCAGACCTCCTGTACTCATTGAGAAAGTGCAATGCATAACACGCCCCTTTGAGGGCTTCTCCCGTGGTTTCATCCCGCTCCTCACGGAGTAGGGTTCCACGTAAAATCCCGCTGTTCTTCGTGTTATTTATCTTTTTCCATGTTACGCTTCCGCTTCCGATTTTATAACATGGTATCAGAGCGGGTCGATTCTCGTGGAATTGTTCTTGAAGTTATTTTTTATTTTCGAGATTCGATTATCAGTTTTTTTTAAATGGAGAGATTATTATTCTCATGCCGTGATCGAGGGCGATTTCCATCTTCAGTCCAGATCTAGGGTTCAATGTCTTGAACCCTAGTTTCAGACATCTTCAACGCTATATGCAGAGGCGATAGTCCCTCCCGTTGGCGGCATCAGGTTTCAACTGGGAACTTTAACGGCGGCATCAGATCCAAACAGGATTCTCTTCCAGGCGCACATATCAGGCACGGTGCGGCAACATCGAGCCACAAGGCCGAGGCAAGCCCCAGGCGCTGCTATCCCAGGCGCTACATCACGCGGCGCTCCTGTTTAGGCTAAGTCTCCAGGCGCGCAAGTTTCGCGCCACCATCTTCCCGAGCAAAGCGACGAGGCCCCGCACGCCCTTCTCCAGATTCTTGGCAGCGCGCCCATCGTCGTGCGCACCTTCTGTTCGCGCAAGCAGTGCGTGAAGGCACGAAGCCCCTCCTCCGATAGCCCCTACTCCAGCAGCATCATGAGGCCCTCCGTATCTCGCGAGTCCTCCAGATTTCTTCACGCGCTATGTCCAGGCGCCTCCTCTCCGCCAGATCTTCTCGCAACATCAATTCAACCCAGGCGGAACCCATCTCATCTCAAATCGCTGGCGACGCGCACTCCTCCCCAGGTGCGACATCGCATCTCAATCGCTGACGATGCAGCAGCAGCGCGCGAGATCGCGCGATGTTCTCTCCAGGCGGCGGCGCTTCACGCGCCTCCCAAGCCACGCGACTCCAGAGCCCCAAGCGGTTCCCTTCAGGCGCCCCCAGGCGGTGCGCGATCTCCCCCAAGGCGGCGCTGCAGCCTCCGCTTGTCCAAGAGGCGGTGGCATCGTGTTTTTCCAGAAGCGGGGTTCCCACGGAGGGAGCCCTAATGGGCAGATTTATTAAAAAAAATTGGCCAATATTGCAAGTGGGTCGTGCCTGGTTGAGAAAGAAAAAGAAAGGGGGAGGCCTGCGTAAAAAAAAAGAAAGAAAAGAAAAAAAGGGGAGAGAACATAACATTGGCTGCAATAAAAGAAAAGGAAGTGTTATTTTGTTTGGGCCCAAGGGGGGCCGATGGAATATCACAAAAAAATGTGAATTGAGGAAACAGGAGGGGAGGCCCAATTTGGCCATGTATAAAAAAAAGGTGAAGGTTGCAAGTTTTTTTTTAAAAAAAAAGGCGCGTAAAAAAAAGCCGTACGCAAAGTTTATCAAAAAAAAAGGTTGAAAAGCCGTAAAAAAAAGGAGTTTGAACGGCTTATGTTAAAAAAATCATCATGGCGGCTATTTAAAAAAAATGACAAAGCCGCAAGTATGTTTCATGTTTTCCCCATTATTGTTGTGTTCTCCCAACTTGATCGATGTCCATGTTTTCCGACAAGTATGGGAGAAAGGGGGAGTATATGTAGAGTCACAGGTTTATTCTATTCTTCTAGATCCAGATTCAGATGCCAGTCTCCAGACCAGCCAGTTATTCAGACTCGACGATTGTCTTCCGAGTCCTCAGTTTCAGACACGCACAAGGATGCGGTCTTATTTTCAGATGAGCATATGTTGCCATCATTGTCAGAGGTCCCCATCATTCTTCTAGTTGTCAGGCCAGAGTTTTCATGCGAGCCATAGGGACTCCAGAGCAGAGGATCATTCCCTATGCCATTGACGGCAAGGGTTTTCATGTGGTATCATAGGTACACCAGAGCAGTGCACCATTCTCTGAGCCAGATGGGAGAGACCCAGTTCTCCGACGAGGAGACTTCAGGCGCAAGTTCAGACTCAATGGTCAGATTCCGAGTCTTCAGTTGACTCACACTCCAGCCTGTTCGTCCTCCTCACCTGCACGGCATGAGAAGCAACGTCCTCGACTGCAGCATGTGCGCGTTGGGTTGATATTGTCCGTAGTGTCCTGTAGCGTGGGTTGAGTTTCTTTCTGTTTGTTTGTCCAAGCTGAGCATTGCATGCTCCAGCTTGAGGGGGAGTGTTGGAGTATTTAGTAGTGCGCCTATTGTGTTGTAGCAGGGTAAATGGATCCTGGAGGAGATCCATTTACCCCACCCAGTTGTTTAGTCCCACATCGTCTAGTTGTGGGACTTGGAGGCTCTGGAGAGGCTATATAAGGATCCCCAGACCTCCTGTACTCATTGAGAAATTGCAATGCATAACACGCCCCTTTGAGGGCTTCTCCCGTGGTTTCATCCCGCTCCTCACGGAGTAGGGTTCCACGTAAAATCCCGCTGTTCTTCGTGTTATTTATCTTTTTCCATGTTACGCTTCCGCTTCTGATTTTCTAACATCTTATCACAAAGAACAATAGAGGGTCCACTCCACTTTAGCCAACATGTATTTCTTCTATGAGTAACATCCCTATCAATTTCCTCATCTTGTTGCATAATATAACTCAAGTATCTAAAAGAATCATTCTTCTTAATATTATCATCATCTCCATTCTTCATCTCGAAACCTTCGATGTTGTTTCCATCAAATGTGCACTCCATATATTCAATCTTAGCCCTACTTATACGAAATCCTTTAGTCTCTATGGCATGTCTCCAAACCTCCAACTTCTCATTTACTCCATTTCTTGTTTCATCATTCAACACAATATCATCGACGAACAACATACACCAAGGTACATCATCCTGAATGTGACTAGTCAACTCGTTCATAATCAAAGAAAAAAATGAATGGACTCAAAGTTGAACCTTAATGCAAACTGATGTTGATGGAAAATGGTTAGCCTTCCCATACCGGATCCTTACACAAGATGAATCCCCATCATACATATCATTTATAAGTTTAATGTATATGGCACGTACTTGTCTCTTCTCCAAATTCTCCACAATATATCCCTTGGGGCTGAATCATAAGCCTTCTCCAAATCAATAAAAATCATATGGTAGAACTTCAAACAATGCACTTAAATTTCAAATGTAAATTGTAGAATTTCAGTTATATATGGTAGAACTTCAAACAATGCACTTATGTTCCAAGTGTATATTGTAGGGCTCACAGGAAATTACACTCCAATAAGGCATCTGAACATTGACATTTTGAGCAATTGACATCAAATGCACTTTTTCGTATTACAATAGCTCTCTAAATAGACACGTGAGGAAATCTCCTACTAAATGCTACAAATAATACTTCAATAATATGCTATTCATTAAGTCAAATTTAATGTCTATCATCATTTTACAAACATTTGATTAAATTCAACTGCAACAAAATAAAGTAAGCATACGTACATTAAAATTACCATATGATCTTCAAGAAAAAGGTTTGACAAAAGATTATTTTCCATGATATATCAATAGATTGAATGCAACAGTAAACATATTGGGGTGTGTAACAAAAAAAGAGAGTAAATGCCACGCCCTGATCTCTTATGCCTGACACGACTGGGTATGATTAGAACATGATGATTCTAGCTTGCTGCCCAACAATAACCAAGGAAAGAAATACAAGAAGATAGCAAATTTGACTCCAAACTTCCTTTGAACCTTAATTGTCATATTCTCCACAAACCCCTTGATGGCAGGCACCTCCAATGTGTGCGGTTCCAACTTCAGCTCCAGTGGGAAATATGTTGTGTTCTCATGTGCCATCAAGGGAAAAGGCGAAAGTTCTTCAACTTGGAGCTTGAAACACGCCCAACCAACCATCAAAGAACAACCAACACCGATGAACACCTTTTTCCCTCTAATAACCATGATCGTTGCCCCCGTATCAATTATAGAGAATCTCCTCCACATCCGAGTGTAGCTTTCAATGTAGCCATTTCTCGAGGAAGAATCGAGACGCCACTGACGCGAGCCACCCTCCTATAGCCAACTTGCTCCCCAGCAGTAATCCAAAGAGTTATCCAACGATTTGATAAAAATGGTAGAACTTCATCACTTGCCAGTCAAAAAGCACATGCCGACCACCCTTCCAGAGATACCACATGACATGACCTGAGAATAACTTTCCCAGTATTCGTTTCAAATCTGATTCATCAACAAAAAGGTTCGACACTCCCTCTGTCACCATGCCAATGAGCACTCCACCTCATTTCTCCTTGCTCCTCGAACAACCTGGACTAAAGGGCACACCCTAAACCACATCCGGGAAAGAACAATCTGAAAGCGTTCCCCAACCGTCAATTCCCATGGACAACTGCCTTGTAGACGTCACCACTACTTGTGGCCTTATCAACTCCAATCGAAAGCCCCTTCTCGTACAAACATCCTAAGAGTGGCCCCACCTCCACAAACATAGCAACAGGTTGGCTTCGAGCAAGCCCTTGAGAGGGGCTTTAATCCATGTGCCAATGAGTAATCAGCAAGCTTATGTGTCAGATTAGGAAAAGGTGGTAGTTCCTTATTATGTTATATGTTTTATAAGGACCTCTTATGAAATCTTTCCCATGGACTCTTTTCTATATAAGAGGCTTCATGAGCACAATACTAAACAATTCATTCTTCTCTTATTTTCTAATGGCATCGTAGCGGCGGTCCTAAACAGGATTTCTTTTACCTCTTTTGACTTAATTCTAATCCATTGACACCAAAGAACTCGGCCTGGAGGATCCTCGGCATCTCTAAAGCATCATTAGAGGCACCATTACCCACAAGAGCCACCCAGGCAGCAGTAGTCGCAGGAGGAGTGTCAACAACAGCAAGAACATCAGCAGCACCGACAACAAGATAAACCAATTGGCAACTGATCGTTGGAGATCCAGTAGTCCTTTTGACACAGGAGTAACACTTAGTTCAATCTCTTAGTCCCTACATCCATTCGAATGGTATGATTTTTGATAAAAGGTAGTTCTCATAATTGGTTTTTCATAACCCTTCAGTTTCCAGAAAATTTCAATCCTTGTTTTGAGAAGTTTCAAAGGTACTTGTTTTATAATCCTTGTTAAAGCACTTTAGAATGGATTCTTGATTATACGAGGCTTTGTAGACTTAGCACTCACCCATAAAACACGGTTCTGATACATTAGAAGACCATCATCTAACCATTTTTATGGTTTCGTTCCTTATGGATTTGCTACATTTGTCAACAACAGATGAAAACAAATAAATAATATCATCCTCTGGCCTGATGAAAAGTAAAGTTTGTCCCATCGTAAAAATAGACGAGTTTCATTATGAGTTGTTGGCTATGCAATTTATGAGCACTGTTAAGTGCCATAACAAGGAATATGTTTCAACGAAACTTGAACCAACTGACAAAACATGATCAATGCTTCATGGAAGCAAGGCAATAGGTGTGCCAAGGTAATGGTATGGCTCACAGCCACATGCACATTGGTTTCTGAGATTGCAGATAAAGTCCTCCATCAATAATAGGTGCGCCAAGTTATGGCTTACCAAGGCTCGAAATCTCGATTTTGATTTCGTTTCAATCCCCCCAGAAAACAGAAATTTGGAGAAATTTTGACGAGTTAATGAAAATCTCATAAAATGGCGAAAAAGGTCATTTTTGCCATTTTTCTCAAATTAATCCAAGTTATTTAAACAATAAATAACTTATAAATACACATTTATTCACACATATCGCTCATCAATACCTATTAAATCGCATATATCGGTAATATCATTTTTAATACTGATTGTTGACTGATAGATTTTGGAAATAAAGTTTATACAAGGTCTGAAAAAACAGTAAATAACTTGCAAATATACACTTATATCACACATATCGATCATGAATGACACTTATATTGCACATATTGGTCATATCGAATATATCGTAAATGTTAATAGCTGACTCAGATATTGGAAATGGAAACAAAATAACTAAGTTAACCACACTTAGAACACATCTTTTGCTCATAACCATATATATTGATATACTTTAATTCTTAACCATTCAATTTGCTTTACCTAGTTGTAGAACGGTTGTGTGCACCCACCATACCCAACCAGCACAGGGGTCTCGTTGTAAGAATCATTTTAATTTTGAAATAATTTTTTTATATGGTGAAACCAATCGTCGTCTCTAAGGGCATACATATATGAATACACAACAAATTAAATTAGTAATAGCTAATATTATTTCTAAGATATCATAGTTATTGATGTATAAATATAAAAAATGGATATTTCACTTAACTAAGTAGTGAACTCAAGCTCACATAGATAATATCATTGATATACATAGATAGTGGTGAAATATCATCAATATCGATCGAGATCTGAGAAATATTGTACTCAAAACCAAGGTTTTAAAAAGCGTGAGGCGTATCGAGGCGTTTTCCCAGTATTGCCTCGAGGCGTAAGCCTCGAGGCGTATTGAGGCGTAAGCCTCATTCGTGGAAGAATTTTTTTCGTAAAACATCATAATTAACCATAATTACAATTTTCAAGTTCTAGAAATTTAATAGTTATGAGTAAATACATAACTCCATGACATTTCAAGGCTAACATCATGGTTTAAACATCGAAGTTGTTATATAACACTCTTTTTTGGACTCTAAATCAGTAAGGAGTCAAGTAAATATGAATATGCAAGCACAATAATAGGCAACTCTCTGCAAAATTTAAAGTCTTGAATAAATTGTACTAAAGGGGCTAGATGTAACACAAGATGCATACTAAGAGTAGAGGCATTAGATTTAATATCTCAAGATCCAAATTTTTGTTCATGTTGATATACAAAGAGCTTGCATAACAAAGTAAAAATAAGCTCAATACTTTAATAAACTAAAAAATGCATTTTAGTGAATTGTGAGCTTAAGGACTTGAACATACTTGTCTATGAAAGATGAAAAGCCCACAATCAAAGAGAAAAGAAAAAAATATTGCAGAAAAAATTCAAAAAATCAGCACACAAATGAGGCTTACGCCTCGAGACAGCGCCTCATAAGCCTCGAGGCTTAAGCCTCACTGAGGCTGCATGAGGCTATAGCCTCGAGGCGTTTTTCCTAGAAAAATGCCTCGAGGCGTACGCCTCAGCGCCTCGAGGCGCGTTTTTAAAAACAATGCTCAAAACTATCAATTTCGATCGATCTGGCTTGATATGTCTAAATATCATCGATATTTTGGACCATTTCGACAGAAATCCAAGAACTCAATAGAGAAGAGATTTCGATATCCCCATGGTGCCGAAACCAAAATTTAAACATGTGGCTCATAGACACATGCTCATTGGTTTCTACGATTGCAAATGAAGTTCGCCATCAACCCACTTGCAAGGCATTGCAGGACATCGTCAATACTACCTACTCTCAAATAAAGAATAAGACCAAGCTTTTACAACTGCAGTTTGATATCTATTAGGGTACACAAGATGATTGCCTTTTTCATTCATACTGCTAATATGTCAGAGGTAAAAGTTTGAGAAACTACAAAACTCTTCCATTGTGCAAATTGCTAATATGTCATAGGCAAGTTTGAGAAACTACAAAACTCTTCTATTGTGCAAATTTGGTGAAAGACCTGTTGGGACACATTGGTGATAAGAGTTTTCTTGTAGGGCTTTTTAATGTATGACTCATCCTGGAACCAACTTATCAATGCTTCCAATCCTCAAATGGAAAGAACACATATCAGACTAAGTAGGATCATTATTCCTACATCATCTCAACCTAAATGTCATCTTCCATGGTTGAATCTCGTGGTGGGTGGGTGGGGGTTCTTATGATCATAGAGCTAGGAAGTCAAGTTGGAATAGGTTGTAAAGGCAATACCACAAGCAATAACATGAAAAACATACCTTATAGCACCTTTTGTCCTAGACTTGGCCACACTAAGGATAAATGTAAAAGCCTAGAAGAAGCATGGACGTCTTATTTCAACTCACATGATAGAGAAAGCAGAGTCTTTTACAATTCATTTGGATCAAACTATTGAGATCATTATAATCTAGTTGTGAGGGATAGGTGCTTCTTCAGCAAGTCCCTCTTTTTCATCATGTGACAGTTTCTACTTCACTTGAGTTTGCATTGTTGCTGATAAAATTCGCTCTTACTACATGATGTAATTCGACATTGTTGATAGGATAGTCGACTCCAGAGCTTCTTACAACTTATAAGGAAATCATGAACAGTTTTCCATCTTAGTAGACTTGTTAGTAGACCGGTCTGAGGCCAAGGAGCTTGAAGAATGAGTCGATCCGTCTTTTGGCCCGCTCGTCAAATGGCGGGTCATGGTCATGAGCCAAAAAACCTAGCCTGACCCAACCCGCAATAGGTGCAGAGGCCACACTGACATCCACCTCCTCTACCACAGGGACCACCATAACGCATCGGGATCCGAGTTACTCGTTTACACAACATTCACAATATTTAATTTATGATTGATCTTATTAAGTTCTGAAAATGAGTAAGAATTCGTGATTGAATGACATTCACAATTTATTAACAAACCACAAAATAACACGTGTCACCTTAAAACATTTGCATTTATGTCCATATAGTACAACATGCATCAAAAGAAAATTTTCACCATTGTACATGTACCTCTGAAAAATGATAGAAGAGAAAAGAAACATAAAATAGATATATTTATCTATACAATTACGTACCATCAAAAGCAATGTTTGATATCCAAAAAACTAAGAACCTTGAGAAGTATCTACTATATTGCAGATGCCTTCCATACCATCCAAGTTAGGAACAAACAAATGTCAACAAATGTTGTGTACAACCAAAATTATAAAAATAACATATATTTAAGTGGTTACAAAAGAAGGCAAATAGATAGGTAATGACATTGTAATTACTCAAGCTACTTACATGTAAAAAATTAGTTTTCTAATTGTTACGTATATAATTTCCTTTTTCACTAACAATATTTCAACTATCAACAATTGATTATTTCCTTGATTCATTATATTACCATGATGACAAAGGTGATCTAGATCTAATTTACATCCATTTCATTATTGTTAGTTGTAAGATGTAAGGATAGATCTTATTGAATGTAAGATGGTTGATTAAGATTTTCATGTTCATAACTTTATCCTCATTAGAACCTGTTGGCGTCATAGTAACCAACTCAAGCGTGAAGAAGCCTCCTAGGAGACTTCCGTCTCGCTTTCCCAGTGGAAGTGTGGTCCAGGAGAAAGCTAGGTAAACTCCAACTGTGCCCCTGAGATGGGTTGGAGAGACTCTTCGGTCCGAGTCACTCAAATCCTGCTCGACCAGTATAGGTACAAGCTAAACAAGCTCGAAGAAAAACCAAGGGTCATACAACCTAGGAAACCTAAAAAGAACACAATGTCAGTGAAACTGGTCAAAAAGAAAACGCATGGATCCCAGAGAAGTGAAAATTTGTGAGCTTGCGATAAAACTGTAGAAGAGATTGGGATCCTAAACCAACACACTAAGTGGTTGTTGCCCAATCTGTGTGTCCTAACTCCAGCCCAGTTGAGGGTCACCCCATCCTCATACAGTCAGGTATAAGGGGCACCCTGACCGGCACAAATAATTTTCATTACTGATTCTCATCAACAATATGGATTTACTAAATTACACATTCATTTCACCATATCCTATGTGGGTAACATTACAGATGTAAGTGTTTTGTCAATAACTTTTCAATTGTGGATAGCAATATATAGTTGGTAGATTGTACTAAAAGATCATTTGATGAAGATTTTTAGTCACAATAATGACAGGGAATTATCCAATCATAGTTGATTTAAGCATTTTTGAGTGATTTCTTTAAGAATATGTGAATCTTTAAGGTATTGAAATCTTATTATTTTATTGATACTTTCCTTAGATAAAATCCCATACGAATCAATCATTTATTAGCTTCTAAAAAGAAGGGTATCAGTATCCTATAATTAGTGTTTAGGATAACTTCTTCATCATAAGTCAGCAAGGTTCGAGCAGAGAATCGTATATCCATAAAATGCTTATAGTATTAGTGTTAAAATAGTAGCAAAAATGCTTAGAATTTCATACAAAAATTCATAAATTTCAACTTTAAAACCATGAAATTAGGAGTCTAATAATTGGTTTGAACTTAGACGTAAATTCGTGCAAAATCCCAAAATTTTCATCTTTAAAACCATGAGATCAGGAGCCTAATAAGTGGTCTGAATTTAGGAACAAATTCATGCAAAACCCTTAAATTATTCAATAAAACTATGAGATCAGGAACCTAATAAGGGGTCTGTTAGGATCAAATTCATGCAAAATCCCCAAATTTTTATCTTTAAAACTGTGAAATCAGGAGCCTAATAAGAAAAACCTTCACATTTTTCATCTTTAAAACTATGAGATCAGAGCCTAATAAGTGGTCTGAATTTACGATCAGTACATGCAAAATCCTCAAAATTTTCATCTTTAAAATTATGAGGTCAGGAGCTTAATAAGTTGTCTGAATTTAGGATCAAATTCAAGCAAAAGCCTTCTATTTCTCCATTAAACAGTAGGATTTCAGCAGCCAATTTAATGTTTAAAAACACCCCCAATTCCTTAATTGAACAATAGCAATTCAGCGCAATTCAGCAACAAGACATGCACAAAATCCCCAATTTCCTCATTAGCCAATTTCATGTTTAAAAACACTCCCAATTCCTCAATTGAACAATAGCAATTCAGTAACAAAACATGCACAAAAATCCCCAATTTATCCATAGAACAGTATGATTTCAGCAACCATTTTCATGTTTAAAAACATCCTCAATTCCTCGATGGAACAGTAGCAATTCAGAAAACAAGACATGCAAAAAACCTCCCAATTTCTTCATTAAACAGTAGGATTTCATCAACCAATTTCATGTTTGAAAACACCCCCTTAATTGAACAGAAGCAATTTAACAACACGACATGCACAAAAATCCCCAATTTCTCCATTAAACAATAGGATTTCAGCAACCAATTTCATATTTTTTCCACATAATTACTTCAAGGAATTCCAAGGGAAGAAGAGAATGGAGATAAATCTCATGAATGGAAACAAAAAAGAGAGTATAATTGTACCTTGGATCCTCCAAAATAGAGGAAATGGAGCAATCAACAACAGTCAGTAGCAGCAACAAAGAGCATAAGAAATGGGTTCTTCCATGTGTGAGTAAGAGAGGAGGAAGAGGAAGAAGATGAGGGAAGAAGAAAGGAAATTGGGTGATATTAATAAGGAGAGAAGGGGTTTAGGTGTCAACAATTAGAAAAGAAGAGGGGACATGTGTTAAATTTTAAAAAATGAGGTGCAAAATTTAAAAAAAAAACAGGGAGAAGAAATATACGCTTGGAATTTTCCTTTTGAATTTTCTTTTTCTTTTTTTTACATTTATTTCCAACTTATGTGAAATACTACGGTGGCGTTAGGTTGGGGGGTTACCCCCCACTTTGGGTGGGTAACCCCCAAAAACCCACACTTTTAACTAGTGGGTCCCACTCCCTTCCCATCAAAAAAATTATATATTATACCAACATATCATCTAAAAATCATAAAATACTCAACTTCTACTCACTATTCCAAACTTCAATACAATCGCATCACAACAACTATCCACTTTTTCAAATTTCAATACAATCATATCATAATAACTACCAACTTTTTCAAATTTCAATACAATCACATCACACAAACCCTCCCAACCCTTAACCCACCAACCAAACACACTAACATAAAACGGGTTATCCACCCCCGGATAACCCACCAACCAAACGCACCCTAAAGTCATCACCATTATCACACTGAATCTCCGATTCAGGCGAATAATGGTTCCTTTTGACCGTCTCGGAGTGAAAATCAAAATGAGTATGATATTCATTTTTTTATGTAATATACGTTCAGAATTTGATGAAATACGATTTTGTTGGAGTATTTGGTTGTGTGCCTCTTATGATGTAGATGGGTAAATGGATACCTCCAGGATCAATTTACCCCATCCATATGTTTAGTCACATATCTACCGGTGGTGGGACTTGGAAGCTCTGTGGAGGCTATATAAGGAGCCCCATACCTCATGCATCCATTGAGAAAAAGGAATGCAATATCCGTCCCTTTGAGAAATTATCCTGTGCTTTCATCCCGCTCCTTAAGAAGTAGGGTTCCACGTAAAACTTCTTTGTTCCATGTTTCACAATTATATTCTTATGCTATGTTTATTATTCACTTCCACATACTATATTTTCTAATAGATTTTGATTTATGATTAATTTTTGTGATTTAAAGAGGTCAAACGACTTCCGATCGATAAATGATTGATACCGTTAGTTTTATTTTGTCGAAATGTATTTTATGATAGTCTCCATTTATTGTGCGATTCGAATCGTGTCACGACTTTTCCGATTACACAAATAAAGATGCAATCCATCTTTGGTCGATTGTCCCAAATGAAATTTGATTTATGATCTATAGATCGATTCAGGTTATTTAATATCGATTGATATTTTTGTCAGATCATATGGACCCAAATCGGGTCGTATTCGATTTCAAATATGAGTATTACAACCACACCCCCTAAATTGTGCAGAATCTCCCCTGTCGTGAGATGCAACCAACATTGAGGATGTTTGTGTGGAGGCAGGTGGTGGGATGAGAAGCATGCTGAAGTGATTGTAGGTCTCCTCCATGGTAGGAATGGTCGTGGCTGTAAGAAGTTGAGTACGTGCGACTTTATCTTAGCGGGTGGGTTGGTTCACAATATCATTGGTGATCTCTATGGTAAGAGTCCCAGAGAACCGGACACACACGTACGTGTCATCTTGCTTCCACGAAGCATTGTCCCAAGTCTCATCCGTTGGCTTTGGCTATGTCTGAATGTTCTTGTTATTGCACTATATAAGGGTCAAAAACTGCATGGATCACAACTCATACTTGGTCACATCCATCTTTACGATGAGAGGCGGGCCATTGAAGGCACCAGACGAAGAGAAGATGTCATCACCCTTGTTTTCTGACATGATGAAAAAGAAGGGCGAAACGGAACCTGACTAGGGTAGTAGATAAATCTTAGCGAGCCTACACGATTATATAGAGTACTGGTTGTAGATGTAGACTCATGCAACCATCCTCATCAATCCTTGATATGCAGTAAGGCCAAAAAAAGTGATTTATAAGTCCAAAATCACCTTTTTCAGAAAATTAAGTCGTTTTAGGCTGCAGTTCGACGACATAGAGGAGATAAATCGGCCACGGGGGGCCGGTGGCGGTTCGGGGGGGGGGGGGGGGGGGGGTCGGCTAACGAGTGCAGTGGCCCAACAACAACGGCGTCAGAGGTATTGGGCAAATTATATAAGAGACATAAAGAAAAGAAAATACAAGAAATAAATAAATAATAACCAACATCTCGACTATTAGGAGTATGTTAGTTGATGAATACCCATTCATCACTCTTTATTCTTATATTTTAGCTACAAAAACCTTTGCAAATGCATGTAGATATGTGTAAATAGGAATAATTACCAAAAGCATGCATTGTGTAAAAACCTATAATTAGCATGTTTTTGTGCAAAAATAAAAGAATAAAGATTAAAAAGAAAAAGAGGGAAATATTTAGAATAAATATTGAGCAACCTAACCCAAGGGAGGGCTCAGCATGGGCCTGACCGCATAAAAGCCAAAGTAGAGGGAGATAGGGGCTCATGTGTAAATATTTGTGTAAATAAATAAAACTATATTTTCCTCACCCAAAAATATGCTTGTAAATACTTGTATATATTTATAAAAATATATAAAAACAAAAAAAAAAGTTAAAAATCAAAAAATCAAAATACATCCTTTCATCATGTACATAAACCACACCTATATATTTATTTAGCTTTGTAAATATATAAAAGTAATTTTTATAATTTTTATAAATAGTCTATGTTATATATTGTAAATAAATAAAATAAAAAGAATCAAAATTAAAAATCAAAATAAAAATAGAAAAATTAAAAATACAAAAATACATTGTACATATACCATGTATATAGATGTAAATATCTACTTATTTTACCTTTGTACATAAATAATAAAAATAAAATAAAAATACCTTTTTATTCCTTATTTTATTCTATAAATAAATAAAATATAAAATGAGGATAAAATTGTATAAAAATAATATATAAAAATCAAAAATCAAAACCCTATATATATTGTATATACCTATATCTAGTACATATTATGTATATAGCCTATTTTTATTTCCAAAAATTAATTAAAAATCACCAAAAAATAGAAAAAAATAAAATAAAAATATTTCATGTTTGGAGTTTTTGCAGATTCGGCCCCTAGCTACCCCGATTTGTCACCTCAAGATCCAGCCACGTGGCCGAACCCCATTGGGTCCTGGGGATGTTGACCGCCCGGTCAACTAGCCCCCCCAGGACCACTTCCCACGGGTCTGGGCTCCGGACCCGACTTCTCCTAATTCTACCCGCTCGACCCGACACCCAATTCGCCAAACCCCGGCTCCGTTTTGACCCTCACACATCCGACACCTTCGCCGGGCATCCACCTCGGGATCCGCGCGCTTCCACGACCCTACCCGAGCCGTTCTTCTCGGACCCTTCCACCGTATATAGCTGCAGCTCCGCCACCTTCCCACGCCATCTTTGGTCATTCGCCTCCTTCCCTGTGAGCTCCAGAGAGACCGCGAGAGTGACAATGAGCGATTCCACCTGTTGCAGCGAGGAGAGGAGGAGGAATCCACTGATCCGGCGACGCAGCCGCCGTAGCTCCGCCACCTGAGTGAGCTTCGAGCCTCGGGCCGAGACGACCCTCGAGGCGACGACCAGGAGCACCCCCTGCTCTTCCCCAGTCTCACCGATCATCCAGGTAACCACGTAGCTCCGCCATTTCATCTAATTTCAGTTTTCCCCCAAATCGCTTCGTCGTCGTACTTTTTCGATTCACCCCGGTTCCGACCACCATCCGATCATCGGACCCGACCTTCACGTTTGCCTCTCTCCGCCGCACGTTCTCCACCCGCTCACGCAACCCAGCTCGCACAGGAGCTGGGAACCGGGCTTCTCCGTCCACCACCTTCGCCGGAGCCCGCCGTCCCGACGCACCAGCCATCCCCACTTCGCCTAACTGGGTCGAGGCACTTTGCCCTCGACCCGCGAATCTCCTGAGTGGTTTTGCAGGTCCAGCAGAGGCCATCTGAGGCCTCTCGACATTCAGACCAGGAGCTTCACCTCCGCCACCCTCGTCGGAGCTCCCCCGAGCTCGGCTGGGGCATCGGAGGCCATCAGCAGCTGCGCACCCTCACGCCGGAGCTTCTCCGATACTCAGGCGCAGCAGAGGAGGCCGGAGGCGCCTTCACGAGGCCGGCGAAGTTCGCCGGCCGCTTGTTCATCCAGGACCTCCAGTCACCGTCGATCTTCTCCGCCCGCTCCAGATTGCATCTTGACCGTCCATTAGTGGAGCTGCATCCACCGCCCGATCTTTGGAGGATCGACCTCAGCCGTTGGATCGCCAGCCACCTCGCCTCACGCCATCCGATCTGCCACGTGGCGTGCATCAAACGACCCAGCTTAATAAAGGGTAAATTACCCTTAGGCCCCGCTTTTATTTTTATTTAGCTTTAGTCCTGTAAATATTTAAGTACGTTGTTTAGTTTTAGGTTTATTTGCATAGAGGACCTTGAGCTTAGTTTATTTGCACTTATACCCCTGCCTGTTGTGAGCCACGTGCTTCGTCACGTGTTATTTTGGTGTATTTGCAATTAAAGCCCCTGTAGTTCTGGATGTTCTTAAAGGAATGAAAGTTTTTAGATATTTGCACTTATACCCCTGTGCGTGATTGATTTACACATGTGCGATATTTCTTGGGTTATTTGCAACTAAGCTCCCTGGACTTTTGGTACCTGTTACCAATAAGTCCTCGGGACTTATTTTTGTTACATATAGGTCCCTGAGTGCCCCAGGCACGCGCTTGGCGCGTGTTTTGCTGGGTTAATTGCACCGGGACCCCCAGAACTTTGGGTATTTGCATTTCAATCCCTGTGCAGAGTACCCTCTTGTTATTTTTGAATAAAATATCAAATCACCTCCAAATCCAATGAGAATTTGACACATGGCTCCTGCCATGGTGTAGGATTTTTACGGATTTTTGAGGACATTTCTGATTTTGTTTGCTATTTTTAAAAATTCAAAAACCTATATTTTCGTCACTGTCTAGTTTTGAAAAATCACAAAAAAATCTAAAAACTCCCCTAAAAATTCCACAAAAATTGTCTACTGTTTAGTTTGGTGTGTTTGATTTTCCAGCCAATTTTGGCTATTTTTCATTGCTTAAAAACCTTAAAAATTTAAAAACACTCAAAAACCCATAAAAATTCTAATAAATGAATTAAAAACCCAAAAGAAATAAAATTGGTACCTAAATTTTCCTTGTTTCCTCTATTTTACAGGAAAATTACCTCCAGGCCATTTTGAGGCCCTTAGATATTTTATCTAGGGCTTTTTGGCTCGGCTGGACAGTACCCTTTATTTTTGCTACTGTTTGATTTTTAGAAAATAAAATACACATCAGAAAATTATCAAAAATTCACCAAAAACATAAAAAATATAAAACACATAAAAATATTTTTGTTTTGATTTTTGGTTGATTTTTGGGGCTTGAAATAATTTGTTGAATTGTGTTCTTCCTTGATTTTCTTATTTTCTTTATATATTAAAAATCCAAAAAAATATAAAAATAATTAAAAACCACTAAAAATATTTTCCTCTTTTATTTTATTTGTTTTTACTACTTCGTAGGCCTTCGACCAATCCGTGCTCCTTGAGTTCGACCCTGGGTGCTATACCAGGTTAATCACATAGCAGGACCGCTTCTTTGTTTTGATTGATTTTATTCTTCGCGAGTGGTTCATTTTCTTGATTTAGCGCATCTGAGCGACCGAGGTCGCAACGACCATTTTTGTACCTTTACCTTAGTCGTTCGGATCGCTTAAGCCCGGAGTCAAGAATGTGGTGGCGGATCATCTCTCCTGTTTAGAGCAGCCTGAGGAGACTGAGCAGATTGACCCTATTAGAGATACCTTCCCAGATGAGGTGATCCTTGCTATCGCCTCACTCCCATGGTACGCCGATATTGTGAACTTTCTCGTTGCTGGGAAAGTCCCACAAGATTGGCCCAGGCAGAGGCTTGAGACCTTCCTAGCGAAGGCCAAGTCTTACCATTGGGAGGATCCCATCCTTTACCACGAAGGAGGGGATAGCGTCTGGCGTCGGTGTATTCCTCAGGAGGAACACCATAGCGTCCTCACTTACTGCCACAAGCTTGAGGCAGGGGGACATCATTCTGGGAGGAGAACGACACAGAAAGTGCTCCAATCCGGCTTGTGGTGGCCTACCCTCTTCAAGGACTCAGATGAGTTCGTGAAAAGGTGTACTGACTGTCAGAGGATGGGCACTTGTGGACAGCGTGATATGATGCCAATGCAGCCCATTCACTTCTGTGAGGTTTTTGACGCATGGGGCATCGATTTCATGGGTCCATTCCCTAAGAGTCAGGGATTTGAGTACATTTTGTTAGCCGTTGATTATGTGAGTCGTTGGGTGGAGGCTATCCCCGCCCGAGCCGCTGATGCGAGGACAGTTTGCAGATTTTTGAGGAAGCATATCATCACGCGGTTCCGGGTTCCACGAGTTCTGATTTCTGATGGGGGATCTCACTTCATCAACGACCAGGTGAAGGCACTTGCTAGCGAGTTCGGCATAGATCATCGTGTTGCTACACCTTACCATCCACAGACTAATGGTCTAGCCGAAGTGTAGAATAGGGAGATCAAGACTATTCTGCAGAAAGTCGTCCGCCCTGACCGAAAGGATTGGTCACAGCTTTTGGACTCGGTCTTGTGGGCATATAGGACGTCTTTCAAGACACCTTTGGGCACATCTCCCTTTCGCCTCGTGTATGGCAAGCCATGCCATTTACCTGTTGAGCTGAGGCACAAGTCACTTTGGGCAGTTACAGATATTTTGATGGATCCAGATGGTATGGGAGACCAGAGAAGGGCAGAACTAGCTGCCCTGGAGGAGCTTAGAGATGTAGCTTTCTCAAGCAGCCTACATTATAAGGAGAAAGTCACTCCATGATTCTCATACCAGCCACAAGCATTTTGAGATTGGACAGAGAGTATAACTGTTTGATGCGAGGCTACGATTATTTCCAGGGAAGCTACAGAGCAAATGGAAGGGACCTTATCTGGTTAGAAAGGTACACGACAACGGTAGCATAGATATATCCGAGTTGTCTTCTGAGAGTACCTTTCGAGTGAACGGCCAGCGGCTCAAGCCATTTCTAGATCATGAGCCGCGGGTCGCTGATCTTGCCCCTATTCATTTTGCGTGAGATGTGGTCTTTGACTCACATCTAATGCATCTCACGCCTGAGTTTCACTGATCTTCCGCTTTGTATAGATCCAGATGTCCATATCACTACATTCTTTAGTCCCACATCCCTTCCTTCATCTTGTGATTATGCTATACTTAGGGTGCACTTTACCCTAAGTATAGGGGGGATGTGAGACCTTTTGAGTATTTCTTTTGTTTCTGTTTACCCCTGCTTTTGTTGCCTATACTTAGGGATATTTCACCCTAAGTATAGGGGGGGTAGACCCTGTACATTCTGCACTCAGGTTTTCCCTTAGTATACAGCCTGCTATACTTAGGATTATTTGATCCTAAGTATAGGGGGAAGACCTGAGAACCTCTTGACTTCTATCTTTTCTCTTTGTATAGCCTTCCTTTTCACTTTCCTATACCTAGCACGAGTTATGTCTTCTCCATCGCTCTTGACTCTGAGGACATCGTTCGAGCTAAGTATAGGGGGGTGTGTATATATTTCATATATACTTTAGCCATAACTCGTACTTTGTGTGAGTGTGTTAATAAATAAAATGGCTAAAAACCACAAAAATTAAAAATTTTCATGTACATAATCTTCTTTTATTTGCACATACATAGCTAGTGTACAAATTATTTTTGTAAAAATGATTTCAAAAATCTTTTATGTAAAGCTTGTGTAAATATTTTTGTATCAAAATTATGTATATAGTACAAATTTTTTTCCAAAATATTTTGAAAATCAAAAGTTTGCAAAAATCTTATGTAAATGTGTGTAAAAATCTTTTTGCAAAACTTGCACTTCATGCATCATCATTTCATGATTTCAAAACAGTTTTCAAAAATTTTGCATGCTTGTGAAATTTGTGTAAATAAGCATCTTTTGTACATATGTATATAGTTTTTCTGGATGATAGTTGACATTTAAACTAGTCCGGAATTAAATTGAGAAATGGAGCTTGATTAAGATCTTAATCCACTTAACTTCTAAGAGGAACCTTATAGGGCTTAGGTTTAAGGCTTTTCAGGTCCATGATGACTTAATCCTTTGAGTCCACTAGGCTATGATCACATGTCATCTCAACCTCTCTTCTTCTTTTAGTGAAGGAAGTGCGTCTCAACTTGGTCTGGTTGCCATGAGGTCTAACGACGGGAGTTGTGGGTTGCAATAAAGCTTCAAAAGAGGGATAGTCTACTGGCTCAAGAGGAAAACTCCTTGTATATATGCTGCACATGTATATGTTGTACAGATGCACTTGAAAAAAAAATGTGCAAAAAGAAAAAGAACTCCAAAAAAGTGGTGGGTCTGAGAGAAAATGATAATCCCACCGGAGTATGTATATAGAGTGCAATAAGCAAAGCTCGGTTTCATGTTCCACTTGTTGTAGCTTGCAGCAGGGAGACTTGGCTACACTGGTCAAGCTCCCAAGGGTACTTGGCTACACTGGCCTTGACCCATTCTCTTCTTCCCCTCTTCTTGAGTCGGTTGAACTTGAACTTAGAAGGGAATACCCCGCTCCTCGAGGAAAGAGTGGCCAGATTGAGGGCATAGAGTTACCTTGTTGGGGAGGGTTGTCAAGTTGCCATTTCTGAGGTGGAGAGCTTAGACTTCACATTCACAGGACAAGAAAAGATTCATGGTCTTCAGGGTTTGTGATTGATGACTTGTTCTGATCTGGAGCATTGAGGAGTCTTGGTTATAGATTAGTGGAACTTAGAGGCTGTTAGGTTTTAAGCTTAAGTCTAAATAAGGTTCCGACACATTAATAATCCAAAGATCTGATCGAGCTCCATACCCCAATTTAATGAAGGCAAGTTTAATAATCAACCTTAATCCATGTATATCCTCTTTTTCTTTCTTTCTTTTTCACTTCTTTTTCAAATAAGTGTTTGCTAAGGGACTAGCAAAGTTAAGTATAGGAGGGTGATGAATACCCATTCATCACTCTTTATTCTTATATTTTAGCTACAAAAACCTTTGCAAATGCATGTAGATATGTGTAAATAGGAATAATTACCAAAAGCATGCATTGTGTAAAAACCTATAATTAGCATGCTTTTGTGCAAAAATAAAAGAATAAAGATTAAAAAGAAAAAGAGGGAAATATTTAGAATAAATATTGAGCAACCTAACCCAAGGGAGGGCTCAGCATGGGCCTGACCGCATAAAAGCCAAAGTAGAGGGAGATAGGGGCTCATGTGTAAATATTTGTGTAAATAAATAAAACTATATTTTCCTCACCCAAAAATATGCTTGTAAATACTTGTATATATTTATAAAAATATATAAAAACAAAATAAAAAGTTAAAAATCAAAAAAATCAAAAATACCTCCTTTCATCATGTACATAAACCACACCTATATATTTATTTAGCTTTGTAAATATATAAAAGTAATTTTTATAATTTTTGTAAATAGTCTATGTTATATATTGTAAATAAATAAAATAAAAAGAATCAAAATTAAAAATCAAAATAAAAATAGAAAAATTAAAAATACAAAAATACATTGTACATATACCATGTATATAGATGTAAATATCTATTTATTTTACCTTTGTACATAAATAATAAAAATAAAATAAAATACCTTTTTATTCCTTATTTTATTCTATAAATAAATAAAATATAAAATGAGGATAAAATTGTATAAAAATAATATATAAAAATCAAAAATCAAAACCCTATATATATTGTATATACCTATATCTAGTACATATTATGTATATAGCCTATTTTTATTTCCAAAAATTAATTAAAAATCACCAAAAAATAGAAAAAATAAAATAAAAATATTTCATGTTTGGAGTTTTTGCAGATTCGGCCCCTAGCTACCCCGATTTGTCACCTCAAGATCCAGCCACGTGGCCGAACCCCATTGGGTCCTGGGGATGTTGACCGCCCGGTCAACTAGCCCCCCCAGGACCACTTCCCACGGGTCTGGGCTCCGGACCCGACTTCTCCTAATTCTACCCGCTCGACCCGACATCCAATTCGCCAAACCCCGGCTCCGTTTTGACCCTCACACATCCGACACCTTCGCCGGGCATCCACCTCGGGATCCGCGCGCTTCCACGACCCTACCCGAGTCGTTCTTCTCGAACCCTTCCACCGTATATAGCTGCAGCTCCGCCACCTCCCCACACCATCTTTGGTCATTCGCCTCCTTCCCTGTGAGCTCCAGAGAGACCGCGAGAGTGACAGCGAGCGATTCCACCTGTTGCAGCGAGGAGAGGAGGAGGAATCCACTGATCCGGCGACGCAGCCGCCGTAGCTCCGCCACCTGAGCGAGCTTCGAGCCTCGGGCCGAGACGACCCTCGAGGCGACGACCAGGAGCACCCCCTACTCTTCCCCAGTCTCACCGATCATCCAGGTAACCCCGTAGCTCCGCCATTTCATCTAATTTCAGTTTTCCCCCAAATCGCTTCACCGTCGTACTTTTTCGATTCACCCTGGTTCCGACCACCATCCGATCATCGGACCCGACCTTCACGTTCGCCTCACTCCGTCGCACGTTCTCCACCTGCTCACGCAACCCAGCTCGCACAGGAGCTGGGAACCGGGCTTCTCCGTCCACCACCTTCGCCGGAGCCCGCCGTCTCGACGCACCAGCCATCCCCACTTCGCCTAACTGGGTCGAGGCACTTTGCCCTCGACCCGCGAATCTCCTGAGTGGTTTTGCAGGTCCAGCGGAGGCCATCTGAGGCCTCTCGACATTCAGACCAGGAGCTTCACCTCCGCCACCCTCGTCGGAGCTCCCCCGAGCTCGGCTGGGGCATCGGAGGCCATCAGCAGCTGCGCACCCTCACGCCGGAGCTTCTCCGATACTCAGGCGCAGCAGAGGAGGCCGGAGGCGCCTTCACGAGGCCGGCGAAGTTCGCCGGACGCTTGTTCATCCAGGACCTCCAGTCACCGTCGATCTTCTCCGCCTGCTCTAGATTGCATCTTGA
>JAZKJV010005238.1:0-77362 GCA_037367405.1 Ottelia alismoides
TAAGATACCGGGTGAGAATGGTTGTATTGTCAAGGAACCAGGCACCATCAAGACGGCTTATACCCCCATTGTGATAAGGAACCAAAGCGGAAATCAGGTCAGCAGGTCTGTCAGGAGGCGTTTTTGTTGAAATATTGGTCAATATTGTGGAGTCCATTTTCTTCCAACCGATGACCTCACGCGTGATTTTAGAAACAACGTTAAAGGAACTATCAAAAATCAAAAGAGCATAGTCTAAGGTTTGTGCAACTAGCATATTCTTGTTTGATGCGTCAATCAGATGGTTGGGCTGGAAGTGCGTGAATTCAATTCCTGGTAGGGGAATGTTTTTTTCTTTTTTAAGAGAGGTTTTTTTATCCAATATGCCCACAATTGATTTGGGTCGTTTTCCAAGAGGATCATAAGCATTGTAGCAGAATCCAAACCAGAAATTGTTGTCTGTTTCCTTAAAAAAAGTAAGGTCATACCCAGTGGTTGTGGTACCGGTAAGCGCACCATTAGTGAGGTTGTATGTAAGAATTTCTTTTCCCAAGGCAAATGAAGCAAGATTATCACTGACTGAAAACGCAGATAAAGAGTACCGTTTATAGCGATTGGAGCGGATTTTATCCAGACGGAAGAGTTGCTTTGTTATATTGTATGTTTTGGCCTGAACAGTGTAGAGTACCAATGAAGACTCCTTTTTCGAAAGCAGCAAATAGGCCAAGTAATAGAAGTCGCCGTTGTTGCTCATGCAAACTTCTTGAAGTTTGTCAAAGTCTTGAAAGTCGTCAAGATACAAAATCGTATCAAGCGTAAACAGATCATTCAGCGAGGATGGTTGGCAAAAGCCGGGAAAGGCTTATAAACCAAAAGAAGAGAGTGATGCGAAGAGACTTAGGCATTTACAGGAATAAAAAAAGGGGGGGCATCCCCCCCAGTAGGATTGAAAAAAGTGAATAAATACAGGTTAGTGTGGAGGTGTTAACGAAACACTAAAATTTAACGTCATTCCTGTCGACAGTTATTGACTCTTGCCCTTTATGGTCAGATGACCACTGCAAGGTGTAAATGCGGATAACGTTTTCTCCGGCTACCTGAACCCGAATGCTTTTGTTTCCAGTTGCATTTCCGGAAGCAATCTCCTTGTAACCAAACTCTAACAAGAGGTCTGCGTTCTTGACATCAATAGCATCAAGAGTTGTTCCCTCGTCTTCAATCGGAGGCTCAACCGTTGGTTTTACAAAATACCTTGGACAATGATGAAATCCCGGGTGTTTGCAAACAACATTAGCCCCGGTTTTTGTTTCACCGTCATCGCTGTATGTAACCAACGACCAAGAAACATAATCATAACCAAAGAGACCTCCGCCATTAGCAGAACGTCCAACAACCCTCCAGGCATTTGCGTTTTGAAAACAACTAATCATTACCAAAAGAATAGTTGATAAAAGGAGTTTTTTTGTGTTTATCATAATAATGTAAATTGATGATAACAAAAATAGTTTAATAGCTAATAGAAGTTACACTTAGACAAATTGGGTTATTACTATTGATAACACCGAGAGCACAACATATTGGCAAAGCGGCAAGGAGGTGTAGAAATACGTGTTAGCGAAATTCTTATTCTTCATACTCCAAAGCCGGGTGTGAAACAAAGATTCTAAGACCAGCGGTTTTATATTTCACCCTTAAATGTATGGGTACAATGGGTAAAAACGGGTAATCGGTTGATACGGCAGTAGTTGTTCTGGGGAAGGGAAATGAAAAAGATTGTATAGTTATTCGAAGAAAAGGCATATTGTTCCTGCTCACAAGAGGACTAAAATTGTGGTAAGGGTTGAAGTTGGTATGATAGCTTGGCAATAATTGTTATTTTCGCGCTCCATTGAACGGAAAAAAAGTACAAAATGTATATCAAAGATTTGAGTGTTTATGAGGGGAAAGAAGTTACCCTTAAGGGTTGGGCCGCCAACAAGCGCGAAAGCAAGGGCCTGGTATTTGTTATTTTACGAGATGGAACGGGGATAAGTCAATGTGTTATTGACGCTACCAAGGTTTCTGAGGAGGTTTTTTCACAAGCCCAAAAAGTGTCACTAGAAACCTCTTTAACCCCTTACCGGTACGGTTGTAAAGGATGAGCGTCAGGTAGGAGGCTACGAACTCCAAGTGTCGCATTTGGTGATTATCGGAGGATCGGTTGATTATCCAATCGCCAAAAAAGAGCATGGAGTAGAGTTTTTAATGGATCACCGCCATTTATGGTTGCGCAGTCAGCGTCAGTGGGCAATTATGAAAATCCGCAACCGAATCATCTACTCGATTCACCAGTTTTTTCAAGAAGAAGGTTATATCCAGATGGACGCACCTCTCTTCACAGGAAACGCTGTTGAAGGAACATCAACATTGTTTGAAACAGATTTTTACGGAGACCCGGCATACCTTTCACAATCCGGACAATTATACGGGGAAGCAATGGCGATGTCAATGGGCAAAATTTACACGTTTGGCCCAACATTCAGGGCAGAAAAGTCGAAAACACGTCGTCACTTATCGGAATTTTGGATGATCGAGCCAGAGATGGCATTTCACGACATCTTTGACAATATGGATGTAATTGAGTCTTTTTTGAGGCGAGTGGTTACGGATGTTTTGAAAGATTGTAGAAATGAGTTAGCCATAATTGGCCGTGATACCCACGTGTTGGAGCAAGTTGTTAAACCGTTTCCTCGCTTAACCTATGATGAAGCAGTTCGAATTATCAAGGGGGAGCAAGATGTTGACGGTAGGAATTCCATTAAAACACTTGAAGAAGACTTTGCATCTGCCCAAACACGTAAGGCAGAAGTAGAGGCCGAAATTGCCGATCGCGAAGAAAAGATCAAGACACCCGGAATGAAAAAGGGGTGAGATTGGATTCAACCAAGCAAAAATTGATAAACTCAAACAAGAGTTGGCAGACATTGAAGAAGACTTGCGCAACATTCCACAATGGCTAAATAGCGCCCCGGAATTTTAAATATGGCAACGATCTTGGAGGCAGCGATGAAACGGTTATTACAAGGCTGTTTGAGGTACCGATAATGGTTTATAATTGGCCACATGAGGTAAAGGCGTTTTATTTAAAACGAGATCCAAACGACAGTCGTTTTGCCCGTGGAGTAGATGTATTAGCACCAGAAGGTTACGGAGAAATTGTGGGAGGAGGGGAACGGGAGACCGACTTGGAATTGTTGATTGGAAAGATAAACGAACACAAATTGCCGATGGAAGCGTTTGAATGGTACCTGGATCTGAGAAGATTTGGATCAGTGCCGCATGCAGGCTTTGGATTGGGATTGGAGCGCATGGTTACATGGGTTTGTAAATTACCACATGTTCGCGAGAGTATTCCTTTTCCGCGCATGTATGGTCGCCTCAAACCATAATGATGAGTAAACAAAACAAAACCCGGACGTTACGAAAAGCGATATTACTCGTTTGGTGTTGCCTTGGGTTGTTGTCCTGTGATCGCACAACCGGTATCGGAAGAGCCTGAACCGGCAAGAAAGCCATTCGTTTTAAGAGCAATGGATTGGGGGTATCGTATCATTGAAGGAGATTCTGCCCACCCCAGAAAACGGCTAATCCTTGTTTTTCCGATCTTGTCCTACAAACCCGAAACCCGCTGGATATATGGTATTACGGCGGCACACTTTTTTCGGGTAACGAAAGATTCTACCACAAGACCGTCCTTTTGCCGGGTAAACGTTTCTTATTCTCAAAACGAACAGTTTGCCGTGATTCCCCAATTTGAGTTTTTCAGCAAGGGTAATAGGATAAATATTAAAGGGAAATACACCTACACAGATTTCGGGGAGTATTATTTCGGGATGGGTCTTTATGGCGATGCCTCGCGAAGAGAGCTGTATAATTTTGGTATGCACAGGGGTAATCTCAAAGTGGGATATCAGTTTGTTCCAAACTTATTTGCAGGCGTTCAGTATAACTTTGAAAACCTATTTGACTTTACCTTTCCTGCTGGGGGATTTTACGCATCCGAACGCCCTAATGGCTTCGATGGCTATAAGGCATCCGGCATTGGCGGAATCCTGTATTATGACGACCGTGACCATATTTATTTTCCGTATAACGGACAAATCATTGAATTGTCAAACGTGTTCTATAATCAGACTTTCGGCAGCGGTTACCGGTTTATGAATATGACTTTGGATGCGAGAAAATACATTCATTTATGGAAGGAAAACGTGCTCGCATTACAAGGGGTGGTTCAGCTGAACGAAGGAGACATTCCCTTTAGGATGGCCGGAACGCTAGGAAGTGATGTATACATGCGGGGCTATTATAATGGAAGATACCGCGATAAACATGCCATGGCCTTTCAGGCGGAATTGCGGAAGACCATTTGGGGGTCCAGTAAGCATGGTGTTTTTCGCTGGAGGAGGCACGGTTTCGAACCGCAAACTAGGACTTCTCAACGAAGTAAAACCAAATTATGGGCTTGGTTTAAGGGTGAAAGCAATCCCCAAAGAACGGGTTAATTTTCGGATTGATTACGGATTTGGATCGCCCGGTAATGAGGCTTTATACATCTCTCTGAATGAGGCTTTTTAAGGAGCCTCAATCTTTTTAGTGGGACTATGTTATATGCTGAAAAATCACCACATTTGCAGCGCTCAAAAAATGCAGACCCTAAATAACATCGCCGAATTAAAACCGTTGCTATTAGCAAACCCGGCACCCAAAATCGTCATAACAACTCATCATAAGCCAGATGCGGATGCTCTTGGCTCGTCACTGGGTTTGTATAACTTTCTGAAAGAGTTGGGCATTTCTTCCACGGTTGTTTCACCAACAGATTATGGAGATTTTTTGTCGTGGTTACCAGGTGAGCAAACAGTAATTAATTTTGAAGCAGAAGGAGATAAGGCGGTTCAAGCTGTTGAAGAAGCAGGATTCGTTTTTTGCTTAGACTTTAACGCGCTCAAGCGAATCAATAAGTTAGGTGAAATTGTGCAACAGTCGTCGGCCAAAAAAGTGATGATCGATCATCATTTGGAGCCGGAAGGTTTCGCGGATTATGCGCTTTGGAATACGAAGGTTAGTTCCACCTGTGAATTGATTTATGAAGTTTATAAGGCTTTTAGGAGAAACAGAGAAAATTACCAAAGAAATTGCTTCTTGTCTATATGCAGGAATCATGACAGACACTGGAGGATTCAGGCATAATAGTACGTATCCGAGCACCCATCGGGTAACAGCGGAGCTTTTGGAAAAAGGAGCTGAACCCAATAAAATTTTTGAAGCGATCTACGATAACTATTCCGAGAGCCGCACACGGTTTATCGGATTTTGTTTGAGCGAAAAACTGCAAATCATTCCAGAATACCATACAGCATTGATTTGTGTTACAGCGGAAGAGTTAAAGCGTTTTAACGTTATCACCGGTGACAGCGAAGGCCTTGTGAATTATGGGTTATCTATCAAAGACATTAAGCTTTCTGTTCTGATTGTTGATCGGACTGTTTTGCGTAAGATGTCTTTCCGGTCTAAAGGAGATTTTCCGGCAAATGAATTCGCACGGAAGCACTTTAACGGTGGCGGACATTTCAGCGCAGCGGGAGGAGAAAGTTCAGAACCATTGGCAGCCGTGGAAGCAAAATTCAAACAGGTTATCAAAGAGTACGCGACCTTATTACATTAAAGCAATATTTTTTATCAATGAAACAATATATCATTTTAGCTTTTGCTGCAGGAGTAGCGATGCTTACATCTTGTAACAAAATGGAAACCACCGAATCAGGTATCGATTACAAGATCATTACCCACGCAGATGATGCGCGTTTAGTTGCGGAAGGAGATATCCTTTTGTTAAACCTGAAAATTTCGACAGAGCACGAAGACTCTGTAATCATGGAGAGTTATACAGACAATTCACCACGTTATATTCCTGCACAAGAATCCGTTTTAAAGGATGTTTTCGCGTTGTTGAGCAAGGGAGACAGTGCAGAGTTTTTGGTGAATGCAGACACCCTGTTTCAGAAAAGTTTTGGGATCGAAAAACCCAAGAACATGAAAGAAGGAGAGCGGGTTCGTTTCCGAGTAACAGTGGTTGATATCTTCAGCCAGGCAGAAATGCAGCAAAAACAAATGCAGCAAATGGGTGAGTTTATGCAAAAGGATTCTGTTGCAATGCAAGATTTTTTAGCAAAACAACAAAACGTTCAAACCACAGCCAGTGGGTTAAAATACATTGTTGTGAAATCAACTTCCGGAAAGAAGGCAGCGAAGGGCAGCAAAGTGAGCATGTTGTACAGAGGAACCTTATTGAACGGTGAGGAGTTCGATGGAAACATGGACGGAAGTCGCGGTCCGTTAGAGTTCACGGTTGGTTTAGGACAAGTAATTCCAGGTTGGGATGAGGGTGTTGCGATGATGAAGGAAGGAGAGGAATACAAATTTATTATTCCATGGCAATTGGCTTACGGAGAAAGAGGAGCAGGTCCTATTCCTCCTTTTAGCTCACTCGTTTTTGATGTAAAATTGGTTAAAATCAACTAATCTCATCGTATATGAAAAGCGCATTGTTGTGGCTATTGATGCTGTGTGCGTCGGTAACTATGGCCCAAAAGAAAACACCGAAACCGAAACCTTTTAAATTAAAACTAAACGTGGAACAAACGACAGCAAGCGGGCTTAAAGTAAAGCTACTTTCACAAGGAAAAGGGCCGAAGGCGGTGCCGGGTTATACAGTATCAGTTCATTACACTGGTACACTATCAGATGGCAAAAAATTTGACAGCTCTAGAGACAGAGGGCAGCCGATCTCTTTCAAGCTTGGCGAAGGGCGTGTAATTAAAGGCTGGGATGAGGGTATTGCCTTGCTAAGCGTTGGGGACAAAGCCCTTTTTACCATACCACCTTCCTTGGCTTATGGAGATAGGGACATTGGGCAAGGGTTAATCCCCGCCAACTCTACCTTGATTTTTGAAGTTGAGTTGATGAATGTTGTTGAACCACCGAAGCCTTTTGATGTGAAAGGAAAAGATACACTAACTACAGCGAGTGGTTTGAAGTATATTATTGTTGAAAAGGCGAAAGACGCTTCAGCACCTAAAGCTGAGGCGGGCAAAACAGTAAGTGTCCATTATACCGGTTTTCTGTTAAGCGGCAAGGTGTTTGATTCATCTCGTGATCGGGGTACCCCACTTCAGTTCGGTTTAGGACAAGGACAAGTGATCAAGGGCTGGGATGAAGGAATCGCACTGATGCAGGTTGGTGACAAAATGAGACTCATTATTCCACCAGGCTTAGCATATGGACAGACAGGTGCCGGTGGAGCCATTCCTCCGGATGCCACGTTGATTTTTGATGTGGAGTTGATGGGTGTTCAATAAGTAAAGTATTTTGTCAAAAAAGCCATGGTTCTTTCCATGGCTTTTTTGTTTCACAAATCCGCACCTATATTTGCGTTGTCTTTAGGGGTGGCTTTTTCAGCTAAGCTGAAAACGTCTGAGATTAAACCCTTGGAACCTGATCGGGATAATGCCCGCGAAGGGATAAGACGAAGGGCTTTGTCCTTTGTTATGCCGTGAGTGCACGCACGGCAACTCCAAGTTGGTAAATAATTTTCAGCAGCAACCTACCCTGGTTGCTGTTTTTATTTACACGCGACGTCAATCGCAAAACTAAACGAACCATGCGTATAGCATACGTAACAATTTTTTCACTATTGAGCCAGCTATTGCAGGCCCAGCAACAGCCTTCCGACACTATTGTTGGAAATAAATCACTGCAAGAAGTTGTCGTGAGTGGGGTAAAGGCAACCCCGAACAATCCGGTCACATTTACCAATCTTAACAAGGAGGAGATCCAGCGTAAAAACTATGGCCAGGATCTTCCCTTCTTATTGAACCTAACACCCTCTACGGTGGTGAGTTCTGATGCGGGCGCGGGTATCGGCTACACAGGAATTCGTATTCGGGGTACGGACGCGGCCCGAACAAATGTAACCATCAATGGAATCCCAATCAATGATGCAGAGTCTCATGGGATGTTTTGGGGTGAATCTTCCCGACTTTGCCTCTTCTGCACAACAGATTCAAGTCCCAGCGAGGGGTTGGAACATCAAGCAATGGTGCCGGAGCGTTTGGTGCCAGCATCAACATTCAAACAGACGGTATTCAACTCAAACCTTACGCAGAAGTATCAAACAGCTTTGGTTCTTTTAATACCCTGAAGCATACCGTTAAAGCAGGTTCAGGGCTACTGAAAAATGGTTGGTCGTTTGATGCCAGGCTATCAAAGGTAACAAGCGATGGGTTTATCGATAGGGGTGCTTCAGACTTAAAATCGTTTTTCGTTTCAGGATCTCATGCAACAGAAAAAGGGTTGCTGAAGATGATGGTATTTTCGGGTAGGGAACGAACATACCAGGCTTGGTATGGTGTTCCACAACAGCGTCTCAATGGAGATGTTCAAGGGATGACCGAACTAGCCGGTATGCTGGGGTTCAATCAGAATGAGTTAGATCATTTGCTTTCTTCCGGTAACAGGACGTATAATCCTTATACCTACAACAACCAAACAGACAATTACCAGCAAGATTACTACCAGTTATTTTACAGCCGTATGCTGGGCAAATATATGAAGGCTCACGTAGGGCTTCACTATACATATGGGAGAGGTTACTATGAGGAGTTTCGCAATCAGGAATCATTTACAACCTACAAGTTGCAAGACTCCTTGGTATTGTTTGATCGCTTTGTGAATAGAACAAATTCAGCAGTTGCAGATTCAGCAACATACCAAACAGTTACCCGGGGTGACTTTGTACGCAGGAGATGGCTTGATAATGATTTTTACGGGGCTGTTTTTTCACTCACCTATGCTCGTAACAAACTTTCGGCAACACTTGGCGGTGGCGCTAATCAATACGACGGACGTCATTACGGTGAGTTGATTTGGGCCCAGTATGCTTTGGGAAGTAAAATTAGAAGATCGATTTTATGAGGGAAACTCTACCAAAACGGATGTGAATGTTTATTTAAAAACAACCTATCGTTTTACGGAGAAATTGGAAGCATTTGTTGATATTCAGCAACGACAAATCAACTATCAACTAAAAGGGGAAGATCTCAATAGTGGAACGTACTTCCCGTATGATTTTAACCTTGAGTATTCGTTTTTCAATCCCAAAGCTGGACTTACATACGCGATTTCTCAGAGCCAAAACATCTATGCCTATGCTGGAGTTGCCAATAAGGAACCTATTCGAAATGATATTATCCAGGCAGGAAAAAACAGCATTCCTAAACCGGAACGTTTGATCAATTATGAGTTGGGCTACCGCCGTAACTGGCAAAAGTCGGCGGTTAGTGTAAATGGATATTATATGGACTACAAAGACCAACTGGTGGCAACAGGAGAAGTTAATGATGTTGGAGCATACAACAGGGTAAATGTGGCGCGTAGCTACCGTGCCGGGATTGAGTTAACGGCAGGAGTTCAGCTTGTAAAGAAGCTACGCTGGCAGGCTACGGCTACATATAGCAGAAACAAAATCGCATCCTTTACGGAGTACCTCGACGATTGGGATAATGGTGTTTCAAATTGCAATTAACCACCGTGAAACGGATATTGCTTTTTCTCCAACATGGATTGCTTCGTCCATGCTTACCTATGAACCGTTTTAAGCAAGTAGAAGTAGATTTGATATCAAAATATGTTGGAGATCAATACTTGGATAACACCCAGAACGAAGCCCGTAAAACCAATGCCTTTATGGTTCATGATGTTCGTATCGCATATCAATTTAAGGTGAAAGGATGGTTTGAACAGGTAAAGGTTGGGGTGCTGGTTAACAATGTACTCAACACGGAGTACGAGCCAAATGGGTATACGTTCAGCGGGTTTACAGGTGGCCGCAGGTATGATTTTAATTACTTCTATCCACAAGCAGGAACAAACTTTCTGGCGAACCTTACATTGCTCTTTTAACAAAGAAAAAAGCAGAGGGGAATTGGTATCTCTCTGCTTTTTCCTGTTTATTTGTATCGGTATTAGCGCAGGTGGCGGAATTGGTATACGCGCTGGTCTCAGAAGCCAGTGGGGCAACCCTTAAGAGTTCGAGTCTCTTTCTGCGCACAACTAAAAGTCGGAATTATTGCCGGCTTTTTTTGTGGGTTCGTGTCCCCAGATTTCTTGAAGTATTTGAAAGGTTTGGGGCGTGGTGAGTTCGTGTTTTTGTTCCACTAAAAACACTTGATGGTGTTTGAGTTTGCGCACATAGCTAATCATGCGGTGTGGTGGGGTAATATGATCGTTTTTTCCTGCTATCAATGTTACACGAATATTGTGTGCATTTAAGAGCTGAGCAAATGCAGTAAAGTCTGTTTTGAGTTTACGTTGGGCATACCAGGTTTTATATACTTTTTCAAGCCGGCTTTGACCAACAAACTTTGATGTAAACACAAAAACGGCGCGATTGAGAATCTTGATTTTATGTAAGTTCTTTACCCAGCGTTCAAGCGTTCCGGGATTGTTTAAGAAATAGCGGAAGGCAAATAATCCCAAAGGGTGATTGGTTGTGAAATTGAGAAAACGGTTAAAGGAAAACGTTGGCGGGGAAATAAAAACAACATCGTTGATACGCTCCGGAAAACTTCGTATGAGAGCTCTGGCAAGCCTTGCGCCCATGCTAAATGAGCAAACAGAGAAACGAGTGTGCGAGAGTCCTTCCTGTTGTTTGATGCCGGCTACAACTGCCTTCATATCGGATTCTGTGAAATCGTCTGCTTCGTTCCAAACGGATTGCCCATGCCAAAAAAAGTCGATGGCAATAACAGTGAATCGGTAGGTAAGCGCTTCTTCAAAATAGGTATACAGAGATGCACTTTGATTATACCCGTGAAATGCCACTAAGACTTCCGGTCCGGAACCAAAACGGAGGTAAGAAATGGAAGAGTTTTTATAAGTAAACAGGGCTGATTTCACCTGTTAAAGATACAATGAAAAAGATCAAAGTTGAAGTCCGAGTTTTTCAGACGCACGCTCAGAAGCCATTTGTTCGGCCTTCTTTTTAGAGAGGTGTTCCGCTTTTCCAACTTCTTCACCATCAACTTTTACAGTCACTTTGTAAATCTTTTGTTTTTTACTGATTTCTTCGTCGCTTTCAAAGTCGATCGTTTTGCCCAGTTTTTGGGTCCATTCAATCAGTTTTCCTTTGAAGTTTTTTTCCGTAAACTCGAGTTTGTCAACATCAATATGCGCCAGAATTTTACTAACCACGAATCGACGGGCTCCATAAAAACCTTTGTCGAGAAAAATGGCTCCAATAAATGCTTCTTAGGCAATGTCCAAAAATGCTTCCCTTGATATTTTGGTCCAGTGGCCCTGCTCGTGATTGAACGATTTCGTGAGTCCAAGTTTTTGGGCTAGGTCATGAGGCTTTCGCGACTCACAATTTTTGAGCGCATCTCTGTCATGAAACCTTCGTCTTTAAAATGGGAAGCGAGCAAAGAGCATTTCAGCTACAATGGTATTCAATACAGAATCACCTAGGTATTCCAAGCGCTCGTTGCTGTCTCTCATACCACTTTGGTGGATGGTTGTGCTTACGGAATGGTGGCGAAGCGCCTGAAGGTAGCAAGTGAATTTGACAGGATAAAATCCAGCTATTTTGGCTACTTTACGGGAAAGCGCTTTGTGTTCAGAAAAGAAGGAAAAATAAGCGGCGGAGAGAATACCTCTGATCTAGCTGTCGCGAGATTAAAGTTTACGGAAATCACAGGTAGCGTTGTGACCACCGAAACCGAACGTATTGCTTAACGCGGCATTAACCGGTCGTTGTTGAGCCTTGTTGAAGGTAAGATTCAACCGAGGATCAATAGCCTCATCGTCAGTAAAGTGGTTAATTGTTGGCGGAACAGTGTTGTGCTGCATGGCCATTATTGTTGCAATCGCTTCAATGGCACCAGCGCCACCCAATAAGTGACCTGTCATGGACTTGGTAGAGCTGATGTTCAATTTGTACGCATGGTCTCCAAACACGGAGCTGATGGCCTTTAGCTCAGCGATATCGCCAAGGGGAGTAGAAGTTCCATGAACATTGATATAATCAATTTCTTCCGGCTTCATTCCGGCGTCTTCTAGGGCCCAATTCAACACATTGATTACACCTAATCCATCAGGATGTGGAGCAGTCATATGGTATGCATCAGCACTCATACCGGCACCGGCAACTTCACAGTATATTTTAGCACCACGGCTTTTGCGTGTTCGTATTCTTCAAGAATGATAGCGCCACTTCCTTCGCCCAAAACAAACCCATCACGATCTTTATCAAAAGGACGGGATGCTGTTTGTGGATCATCGTTGCGTTCAGAGAGAGCCTTCATATTGCTAAAGCCACCCATTGCAGGTTCGTTCACGCAAGACTCTGAACCGCCTGTAACCACGATATCCGACTTACCTAAACGGATGTAATTGAACGCATCAATCATCGCGTGGTTGGAAGAAGCACAGCAGAAACAGTCGTGTAATTGGGGCCGCAAACCCATATTTAATGCTGATCAAGCCGGAAGCAATATCAGCAATCATCTTCGTGATGAAGAAAGGCGAGAAGCGCGGGGTACCGTCGCCTCGGGCGTATTCAACCGATTCTTGAAAGAAACTGGTGAGTCCGCCAATTCCAGATCCCCAGATCACACCAACGCGTGATTTGTTGATCTCGTCCAAATTCAGGCCTGAATCTTTCAGGGCCTCTTTCACAGGTAACCATCGCAAATTGGGTGAAACGGTCCATTTTGCGGGCCTCCTTGCGGTCAATAAAATTTTCTACTTGGAAATTTTTTACCTCGCAGGCAAATTTGGTTTTGAATTTGGAAAGTGTCAAATTGGGTGATGGGAGCTGCCCCACTCACCCCATTTGACAAAGCATTCCAATACTCCTGTACATTGTTACCAATTGGCGTTAATGCACCAAGACCTGTAACAACTACTCTTCGAGATGTCATGCAAATTTAAGTTTAGTGCTGGTTTTAGCCTTTTACGTTTTGCTCAATGTAAGCAATAGCTTGGCCTACAGTTCCGATTTTCTCAGCTTGGTCATCCGAATGGCGATGTTGAATTCTTTTTCGAATTCCATAATCAATTCTACGGTATCCAGTGAGTCGGCACCTAAATCGTTTGTGAAATTCGCTTCATTCGTGATTTCACTTTCTTCAACACCAAGCTTGTCATGATGATGTTTTTTACTCTTGCTGCTACGTCAGACATTGTTTTAGTATTTAATTTGAATGTGCAAATAAAAGATTTTTTGCACAAAGAAACAAATTTTAAATTTTACAATTAATTGAGCTTAATTCCATGTGATTAGCCAACTTTGCAGTAGCAAATCAGCCCGCTATTATCTATCCTATTAATGCCATCTTCCAACGATACCCAACGCACTCGAAAAGTCTTTCTGGACGCGGGAGTATGTCTACGATTTTCTGTTGATTGGCATTGTGTCCCGGGAAAAAGTTCACAGGCTTGTTTGGTTACTTAACCAAACGCTTGGTTATCAGTTTGTTCATGCAGGAGAAATGGAATTGTATGAACAAGGTCAGGTAACTGCTGGATTTGTTGAAGTATGAATACGCAGATGAGATGAATCACCTCGAGATTATCTTGTTTGAAAACAAAGACGGATCGGTTTACCTGATTCCTGAAATGCGGACGGTTGATTTATTTTATGATGTTTAAAGGATCGTATGATTATGTTGATGTAAAGGCGCTCATTACCAGCATACAACCTATTCAAGAGATCCAACTCATTACGGAAATGATCACCAAAAATTGAAATCGAAGCAAAACTTAATATTTTAGCAGCTTAGTGTAAAAAGTACATCAAGTACACCAACAAATGAAAACAAGTACATTCAACCGAACCAAATCGTTGCAACCATCGGACCGGCAACAGCAAGTTATGAAGCGCTTAAAGCAATTATCAATGAAGGCGTTGACGTGTGCCGATTGAACTTTTCGCACGGAAGTTATGACGATCACCGGCAGGTTGTTGAGAATATCGAAAAGTAAATGAAGACACCCAATCGTTTACATCCATCCTCCTCGATTTACAGGGACCAAAATTGCGGGTAGGTGAAATGGAGAACGGCGAATCGAATTGGTAACAGGAAGCGTTATCACGGTTACGACAACAGAAATGATCAGTACAGCGGACAAAGTGTATGTAAAGTTTCCCGGTTTAGCGAAAGAGGTGCTTCCAGGAGAGCGTATTTTGTTGGATGATGGAAAGCTCGAGTTGGAGATTATCAAATCAAACGGTGTTGATGAAATAAGCTGTCTTGTAAAATATGGAGGCCGCTTACATCCCGAAAAGGGTTTAACTTACCGGATACCAGACTTTCGATACCGGCAATGACCGAAAAGGACAAGGCGGATTTGGCATTTGGATTGGAAATGAAAGTAGACTGGATCGGGCTGTCTTTTGTTCGAAAGGCACAAGATATTTTAGAAACTGAAAGACATCATCGAGGAGAACGAATGGAAGCCGCGTGTGGTAGCCAAGATTGAAAAGCCGGAGGCAATGGACAATATTTGATGAGATTATTGCTGTAACAGATGCAGTGATGGTTGCCCGTGGTGACCTTGGTGTGGAAATGCCGATGGCGCAAGTTCCGGTTATTCAGAAGCGAATTGTTAAGAAATGTATCGAAGCAAGCAAGCCTGTTATCATCGCAACACAGATGATGGAAAGCATGATCACGAGTCCGGCTCCAACCCGGGCAGAAGTAAACGATATTGCCAATGCGGTGATGGATGGTGCAGACGCGGTAATGCTAAGTGCGGAAACTTCTGTAGGAGCCCATCCGGTTTTGGCTGTTCGCCACATGCGCTGACTGTTGAAGAGCTGAAAAAACAAATGCGCCTTATTATAAAGGCAAACGTCCAACCGAGCAATCCCCTACGTTCTTGAGCGACGAATTGTGTTTTACAGCAGTGCGGATATCTGATCACTTGAATGCAGAGGCGATTGTGAGCATGACGTTTTCCGGTTACACAGCCTATAAGTTATCGTCGTTCCGTCCCAAAGCGAACATCTACATCTTTACAAGCAACACCCGATTGATCAATACCTTAAGCCTTGTTTGGGGTGTAAGGGCTTTCTTTTACAAAGGGTTTGACAGTACCGATCAAAGTATACAGGAAGTGAATGCCATTTGAAAGAGATGGAATTGGTGAAAACAAATGATATTGTGATCAATACTGCGAGTATGCCAATCAAAGAGCGTTCGAGAACCAATACCATTAAGATTACTGAAATCGAGTAACGATCTTATCGGGTGCCATTCCATTCGGCATAAAACTGTTCAAGATACTGTTCTAGAAAAGCATGTCGATGCGCAGCTAAAGCCTTTCCGGTAGGTGTATTCATGCGGTCTTTCAACAGCAATAGCTTTTCATAAAAGTGTTTAATTGTTGGAGCCGTGCTGTTTTTATAGGCCTCTTTCGTCAGGTTTAAATCAGGAGGTATTGCCGGATCGTAAAACGCCCGACCCTTAAAACCACCATAGCTAAACGCCCGAGCGATGCACAATTGCGCCAATTGCATCAAGTCTATCCGCATCTTGAACAACACGTAACTCGGCAGAGGTGAAAATCGGAGTTTGCATGTCCCCCTTTAAATGAAAGGTTTCGGATGATGTTCACAACATGTGTTAGGGTTACATCCGTCAACGCCTAACTGTTGCAGAAAAGCATGTGCTTTTTCCGGACCAACTTCTTCATCTCCATTGTGAAATTTAGCGTCGGCAATATCATGCAACAGTGCTGCCAGCTCTACTACAAGGGTGTTCACCGGTTCTTTTTCAGCAATGGATTTACTCAAGTTCCATACCCGAAGAATATGCCACCAGTCATGGCCACCTTCTGCGGTTGCAGTTCCTTTTTTACGTATTCAACCGTTGCATCAATTAATTGTTGCATGTTAAGAACAAGCGATTTTATCAACACGATTTGGTGTCGGCCGCCTTCAAACCGTGCCGAAAGGAATGCGTGAACGATTTTTTAGCGAGGTCAAGATCTACGAAACGTGCAGGCAGGCAAAGTACGTTTGCATTGTTGTGTTGTCTTGCAAGGCTGCCAAGCTCTTCGTTCCAACAGAGAGTCTGCACGAACACCTTGGTGTTTATTGGCGGTGATGGCAACGCCATTTCCACTCCACAGATGAGGATACCTAAATCTGTTTCGCCCTTTTCAACGGAGATCGCTAATGGATGTGCGTGGTCCGGGTAGTCAACAGAAGCATCGGATCCGGGACCAAAATCCACCATTTCATGTCCTTCATTCTGAAGCATTTCGATCATTGCTTGTTTGTACGTGAAGCCGGCATGGTCGCCGCCAATTGCTATTTTTCATAAGTTCGTATTGAGTTGTTTGGATTGGTTACGTTCAACGGCTCGTGCAACAAAATGCTGAGTTCATATAAGCCATATAGTGGCACAAACATCATCACTTGGCTTGCAACATCTGGTGATGGGTTAAAATTCCGGAAAGAATGAGGATTACCACAACAGCGTACCGTCTATTTTTGCGCATCCACGCGCTTCCCAACAAACCAATTTTGGCAAGGAAATAGACCAGAATGGGCATTTCAAAAATAATTCCGGTAGCGAAAGTAAGTGTTGAGATAAATGAAATGTACGACTCAAGGTTGATCTCATTGCTAACCAATTCGCTGACTTTATAGGATCCTAAAAAGTTGATCGACAAAGGTGAAAGGAAAAAATATCCAAAAAGAATTCCCATAAAAAACAGCATGGAACTGAGAAGACAAGTCCACGGGCATAACCTTTTTCCTTTTTACTTAATGCCGGCTTTATAAACCGCCAGAGTTCAAATAAAAGATATGGAAGGCCAGGATAATACCGGAGATAAACGAGATAAATAAATGCTGGGTAAACTGTCCCGACATGGAGATATTGGAGAGCACAAACCCCATTTCTTTGATGCAGTATTGATCGGATTCGGTGAACCGATAAGACAGATCGCAGAGTATTCGGTAGGTCCAAAAATCCGTACGGGTGGGCCCGAATAAGATAATATCAAACAGGATGTATTTATTGGCGAATGCGATGATGGCCATCAACACAATGGCGATGGCTGAACGGAAAAGGTGTCTCGCGCAGCGCATCGATGTGATCGAAAAAGCCTCATTTCTTTTCGTCTTCAAACGTATCGTCCAGGTTATCGAGCGCCATGATTTTTTGTGGTGCGAAAATAATACTTCATCCCCCGAAAGAAAGCAGAAAATGTAAATGTGGTGCTTTATATTTTTGGTGATTTCACGTAATTGCTATGCTATTCTAAACAAATAAAGAATATGATGAGCTTATTGCAATTGTATTGACCCTGATTTTGGGTTTCAGTGGTTTGGTTGAAGCCAAACCGAAAAAGCCAAAGTTGGAAAAGGGCTTGTATGCCGAGATTCAAACCAGCAAAGGCAACATTTTGATTCGTTTGGAGTTTGAAAAGACTGCCATTAACTGTTGCAAATTTTGTCGGCTTGCAGAAGGTAAAATCAAGAACACAGCGAAGGCTGAGGGTGTACCTTACTATGATGGGATTAAAGTTTCACCGGGTAATCGCAAACTTTATGATTCAGGGTGGAGATCCTTTAGGTAATGGAACGGTGGACCTGGTTATGCATTTAAGGATGAGTTCGTTCCTGAGTTTCGATTTACAGGTCGGGTATTTTTGGCAATGGCTAACGCAGGTCCGGGGACAAATGGAAGTCAGTTTTTAATTACCCACAAAGAACACACCATGGCTGAACGATCGGCATACCATTTTGGTCATTTGGTATCGGGTCAGGATGTAGTGAATGCGATTCAACAAGATGACACGATAGTGAAAGTTAAATTATCCGGGAAAGGGAAGCCAGCTAAAAAATTTAAGGCAGACAAGGTCTTTGAAGAGTTGCGAAATAAATAAGGGAGTAAAAAAGCCGAGCGGAGACGTCGGTTTTTTTATGCCGCTCATGTAATCATAGTAGGAAACTTGATTGTAGAGCAGAAATTAGAAGCATCAAAACAACCGGTATGAAAAAAAACTACTCGTTCTTGTTATCTCTTAGCAAGCATTTCTCAGTTATTTGCACAAATTACCCCATTCATGCAAGAGCGCTTTCAGCCACACACTGGACAGCGTTGGGAAACAGGTATAAGTTCAAGGGTATTTCAGCAGCCATACTGATACCCGGACAAGGGGTTTGGAAGGCGCATATGGTATTTCACATGATGGAGTGCCACTAACAACCGATATGGCATTAGGTATGGGAAGCAATACCAAGACGTTTATTTGTGCATTGCTGCTTCAGATGCAGGAACAGTGGGTTGGTTTCTTTGGATGATAGCATTGGGAAATGGATTCAGGGGTATCCCAATATCAACGGACGATTACCATTCGGCAGTGTTTAAACCATACATCCGGATTGGCAGAGTATACTTTAGCCAAGGAATAAACGACAGTTTATTCGGGAATCCCGGAAAAATCTGGACCAAGCAAGAGATGTTATCCTCGTAGGTCCTCCACCTGCTTCACCCGGAGCAACCTGGAGCTATTGCAATACCATATTATATTATTGCAGGGGTTATCATCGAATCTGTATTAGGAAGCCAGCACACCAAGCTATGCGGGAGTGGGTTTTAAACAGGAAGCAATACAACCAAACCTTTTTTCATGGCGAAAACATTCCAACGCCTGTTGCCTCATCAGTGGACCATGAATTTACAGCCCGGACAATTAACAAACATGAACGAGTTTCAGTTGATATTATTGAGCAACTTTACAGTTTGGCCTCAACTGCAGGGCAATGCGCACACGGCAGAAGATAACGTGCGCTTCTGGCATGATCTGGTATCCGGAAACCTACTTTCACCAAGGGGCTGGAGAGAGATGACAACATTGGTCCCAATCGGATCCAATCAGTTTTATGGGTTAGGTATCTTTCTCAAATCTCGGAGTATCAATGGCAGAACCATTTGGAGCCATGGAGGAACATACCTAGGTTCTATCAGTGAAAACCTGGTAGATACCACGAGTGGGATTGCCGTTTCTGTGTTAACGAATCAAGATAGCTTCAGTAATGTTTTGTGATCAACACAATTGAAAGGGCCTTGCACCGAGCAACACTAAACATGCCTGTAACAGGAGTTGTGGAAGTGTCACAAGAGAAAGCCATGGTATATCCAAATCCGGCACAAAACAAGATTTTGGTTGAGTTAACCGGAGCCAAACCTGTGTCCTATACCATCATGAATATTCAAGGAAAAGTTGTGCAACAGTCAGTTTTTTCTCACGAAATTGATGTTTCAAACTTACATGAAGGGATGTATATCTTAACGCCTGAATCTTCACAGGGGCCATTGACTCCTGTGAGGTTCGCTATTCACCGGTAAAGGCTAACCGTTTTGCGCAAGCCTGATCAAGGCCCCTTTGTAGGTTGATCCGATGGAGAGGGTTGCTTCTCCAACGCTAACCATGCTTTGGTCGAAGGATTTTACAAACCGTTGGTTGACGATGAATGATTTATGAATGCGAACAAATTCCGGAAAGGGTTTGAGTTGATCTTCGATGTTTTTCATGGTACTGTGCACACAATGCGATCATCAGAAGTATGAATGCGGACATAGTCTTTAAGTGCTTCAATGTAAAGAACGGTATCAACGGCAATTCGGTTCCATTTGCCCTCTGAACGCACCACAAAGAATCGTTCTTGCTGTGGTTCCCGTACTTTTCGTGTCGAAACAAATTCTGAATAGCCTGTTCCAATCGGTCTTTAGCTATTGGTTTCATTAGGTAGTCAATCGCATTCAGTTCGTAGCTTTCGACCGCGTATTCAGCATATGCTGTAGTGAAGATACGGCAGGAGGTGTTTTAATGGAGCGTAACAATTCAATGCCGGTAAGGTCAGAAGGTTAATATCAAGCAACATGATATCTACAGATTCTTTTTGCAGCAGCAAATAGGCCTCTGCGGGCATTTTTACAGCAACCCATTAACCGAACACCATTCATTCCTTGCACAAATGAAGTAAGGACATCCCTTGCCAGGGTTCGTCATCAACAATTATGAGACGGATGGTTTGAGTTGAATCCATAATTCAATGATAAAGGTTTTTTCATCAGTTGTAATGGTAATCTGGTGTTGATCTGGATACAACAGCGCTAGTCGTTTTCGCCAAGGTTTCTAACCAATACCCCCGGTTGATTTCTCTTGCGTATCTGGAATGAATGTATTGGAGCAGTATAGGAAAAGACTATTGTGTTGTAATTGAAACCGGAAGTTAATGTCAGGAGAGGTAACGTTGCGGGTATGCTTAAATACGTTTTCTAAAATGGGCAGCCAAATCAATGGAGGAATGGATTGTGCGCTTGAGGCAGCAATGCTAAACTGCATTGTTGGGGATTCGTCTAGTCTCAATAACTCAATATCGATATAAGCCTGCATAATTTCTCTTTCTTTTTCAAACGTAACCAAAGCATGGTTTGACTCGTACAGCATGTAACGAAGAATGGTTGATAGTTTTTGAATTGTTTCCGGTACATCTCTGGAGTTTTTTAACGACAACGCATAGATATTATTCAAGGTGTTAAACAAAAAGTGAGGGTTTAGCTGGTGACGTAAGAAGGTTAACTCTGTCTCTCGATGCTGCTGCAATGCCGCTTCCATCGCAAGCATTTTGCGCGACTGTGGTGGTAAAAACCCAATAAGCTAAAAACAACTACCCAGATGATCATTGCTGCAATGAATGTGGGCATATCATTGAGTATACCTATTATGCTTAGATCTGAATCAATAGGAGACATAATGTACTCGTTTGCATAACATCAAGCCCGGTAATACATTGGGTATCCATTTGAGGAGGAATGTGTATACAAAGTCGATACAAAGCACGAGCGATAGCGCAGCAAGCATATATGCCATACGCCTGTTTTTGAAAAGCAATCGTGGTAGCAGAAATAAGTTGTTTACGTATGCAAGGATGGCAAAGAAGGATAGCAGGAATACCATCATTGCGTAATACACCATCTTGGGGTAAGCAACCTGATCGTCTGCATCAGGCACCTTTATAGCGAGAAGAAATATCCAGAAATAGATGTTCAGTGCTATTCTGGATCCGGCGAATCCGATGAGTCGATTGACATGTTGGTTCATGCGTTCAAAGGAATTAAAATACAAGGGATTTCCAGACAAGGCTTCGACCAAACCACCAAAAATTTCGACGAAAATTGGAGGTCTAAAATTTGCATGCTTATGTCGAATTGAACAAAAAGAGTAGCCCGATTGATGTTGGTTTGTTGCACCAAATCACACAAATATGAAAAAAGCACAATTTCATTTTAGTACTAAGCCTGATCATGGGCATTGTCGCAAACGCACAGGTTACGCCTTTTATCGCAGGACGACTTCAACACACACTCGATAGTGTTTGTGTTCGATACAATGTCAAAGGAGCTTCTGCGGCGGCTTATATACCGGCATGGGATTGTGGAAAGGCACTTCCGGTGTTTCGCATGAAGGGCAACCTATGCGCACAGATATGTTACTTGGTATGGGTAGTAATACCAAAACGCATATTGCAGCACTCTTATTACGATGCAAGATGATCGTCTGATTGATCTCGATGATACCATTGGTACGTGGATTCAGGGATATCCGAATATCAGTGGGCAGATTACCATTAGACAATGCTTAAACCACACAAGCGGATTGCATGATTACATGCAAAACCCGGGCATTAACGATAGCATCTTAACATTGGACAATAAACAATGGACCAAACCGGAGATACTGAAAATGGCTTTAGCTCCTAATGGTGTACCTGGTTCTGCATGGAATTATTCAAACACCAATTACATTATAGCGGGTATCATTATCGAATCGGTTATGCAGAAACCAGTGTATCAAGTTTTAAAGGAAATGATTCTGGAACCTCATGATCTCGACCAAACAATGGATTTTGCTTCGCTTACCTCCGGAAGTTATGCGCATCCCTGGAGCGTTGTTATGTCGGATGGGTTTTTGATGGATATGACAGAGACCCCATATTTGAGCAGCCTGTTTACATTAGCAAACACAGCAGGATCATTGATGACAACAGCAGAAGACAACGCATTATTTTGGCATAAACTGGGTTCGGGTCAATTGCTAAGTGCACAAGCCTGGAAGGAAATGAAACAATTGGTACCTATTTCGGGCAGGGTAGCTTATGGCTTGGGAGTTTTTCTGTACAGCAAACAAATGAATGGAAGAACGTTCTATTCTCATGGAGGTTACTTTTTTTGGTTACATCAACGAAAACATGTACGATACCACAACCGGAGTCAGCATTGCCGTACTTACCAACCAAGATAGCATGAGCAATGATGGGCTTCTAAGTTTGATGATCAGGCCACTGCATAAGTTACCATGAATATGCCGAATACCGGATTGAGCGAACAGGTAACGTCTATGAAACGAACCTTTTACCCAAACCCTGCAACGACAGAGATTGCTTACAATGCAGAAACGGTGTTAGAAAATGAAGAATTCTCATTGTGGATCTTCAGGGAAAAGCATGGAAAGAACAAGTAACAGGGGCCTCTTCAGGAACGGTTGATGTGACGGATATTCCTCAAGGGTTATACCTTATCCAATCGTTTGACAAAGAGGGGATACTCACCGGAGTGCAGCGATTGGTGATTAGTCGCTAACAAAAAATCCCGTTCGAACTGAACGGGATTTTTTTCAATATCCGGCTTTTGCCTGTTTGTCTTTCAGGCGCCTCTTTAATATCCAGTCTATGTTTACGGGCCGTATCAATAGCAATATCATATCCGGCATCTGCATGACGAATCACACCCATGGCCGGATCATTGTGCAATACCCGTTTCAACCTGCGTGCTGCATCTTCTGTGCCATCAGCAACAATCACCATTCCGGCATGAATAGAATATCCCATACCAACTCCACCACCATGGTGAATCGATACCCAGCTTGCACCTCCTGCAGTATTAATCAATGAATTCAGAATAGGCCAGTCGGCAACAGCGTCACTACCATCTTTCATGGCTTCCGTTTCGCGGTTTGGAGAGGCAACAGATCCGGTATCGAGGTGATCACGTCCAATTACAATCGGCCCTTTTACCTTACCGGTACGAACCAATTCGTTGAAGGCTAGTGCTGCTTTTTCACGATCTCCTTGTCCAATCCAGCAAATACGGCCAGGCAAACCTTGGAAAGCGATACGCTCGCGAGCCATGTCCAGCCAGCGGTGAAGGGATGTGTTCTCCGGAAACAGCTCTTTCATTACACGATCTGTTACGTAGATATCATTTGGATCACCACTAAGAGCGACCCAACGGAAAGGACCTTTCCTTCGCAAAACAGTGGGCGAATATAGGCAGGGACAAATCCGGGAAACGCAAATGCATTCTCTACATGGCGTTGATCTTTAGCTTGACCGCGAAGGTTATTTCCGTAGTCAAAAACAATGGATCCCCGGTTCTGCATTTCAATCATGAGTTTAACATGATGGGCCATTGTATCCAATGATTTTTTGAACATACTTGTCCGGCTCTGTTTTACGCATGCGGTCTGCAACTTCTTCGGCACGCCTTCCGGATAATATCCGTTAAGCGGGTCGTGGGCAGAAGTTTGATCGGTTAACAAATCAGGTGTGATATTGCGTTCTTTAAGTCGTTCCAATAAATCGATGATATTGCAGAGCACCCAATAGACAAACGTTGTCCTTCTGCTTTGGCTTTTAATGCCATATCAATGGCTTGATCGATATCGCGGCTCATTACATCAAGGTAACGGGTTTCGATCCGTTTTTTGATACGCCACTCAACCATTTCAGCAGCCAGACAAACGCCATCACACATGGTTACAGCAAGCGGCTGAGCGCCTCCCATTCCCCTAGACCAGCGGTAACAGTAAGGGTTCCTTTTAGGCTACCGCCAAAATGTTGGCGTGCGGCTTCTGCAAATGTTTCGTACGTTCCCTGAACAATACCTTGTGAGCCGATGTAAATCCAACTTCCGGCGGTCATCTGCCCATACATCATCAACCCTTTTTTATCTAGCTCGTGAAAGGTTTCCCAATTAGCCCATTTTGGAACCAACATGGAGTTGGAGATAAGTACGCGTGGAGCGTCTTTGTGTGTAGGTAAAATCCCAACCGGTTTTCCACTTTGAATCAGCAATGTTTCGTCTTCTTCCAGGTCTTGAAGCGCCTTTACAATCAAATCAAAACTTTCCAGTTGCGTGCGGCTTTTCCAATTCCGCCATATACAACAAGGTCTTCAGGCTTTTCAGCAACATCCGGATCAAGGTTATTGTGGAGCATGCGCAGTGCAGCTTCCTGTACCCAACCTTTGCAGCTTAATTTATTACCGGTTGCTGCTCTTAGTTCTCGTTTATGCGTCATAGTTATTATGAATAGTCGTTAAGTTCAAAAGTAAGGATTAATCGCAACTTCCATCTGGTTTACAAGCAGCACCTTTCAACGTATCGGCAGGAGCCAATTCGCTCCAGGCCTTTTGCAACGCACCCAAGAAGGTTTCGGTTGCCTGAGCTCCTGAAACGGCGTACTTATTGTTAAACACAAAAAAAGGAACCCCACTGACACCTATTTGCTGAGATTCATAAATGTCTTGTCTAACGTCATTTGCATAAGCATCTGTAAGCCAATACGTTTAGAACCTCAGATTCATTTAATCCTATTGCAACAGCTAATGCGGTTAGCGTTGGATGATCAGCAGTATTTTTTCCATCCGTAAAGTAGGCCTTAAACAGTTGTTCCTCCATAGCATCTCCTTTGCCTTTAGCTTGGCGTAGTGTGACAGGCGATGTGCATCGAATGAATTGGCAACCAACCGCTTTTTCTAAGTGGTAATCCAGCCCAACTTCTTTGGCCATTTGCGTAACATAGGTGTTAGCCTCCTCTGCCTGCTGCAGCGACCAGCCTTTTGATTCGGCAAGGTGTTCTACAACACGTTTAGAAGGATCCGTTTTCATGTTGGGCTGAAGTTGGAAACTTTTCCAAACAACTTGGATTTGCTCTTTGTGTTCAAATTTAGCCAGTGCAGCTTCAAACCGGCGTTTGCCGATATAACAAAACGGGCACATCACATCACTCCAGATTTCTACTTTCATTTTACGTTTAGGTTTTTCTGGTTCGGGTTTGCCCTGCAGGGTTAATACGACGCCAGCCATCATGGCTATTAGCGTTATAAAACCCCATAAAAAATACGAGCGAAAACGAACCATTAGAATACTTTACAAGAATATTAAACCACAAAGCAACAAAATGTTTGTTAAAAATTCAGATATTCGTGGCGCTCAATGAAAGAGTGTTCAGCACATATCTGTTGATGGTGGTTTTCGCCATAACCATCATCCCATTTAACGCTTTTCATCATCATGATGAAGACGAACATATTGCTGCGCATCACAACCACGGGAAAAAACACTCGTGTGCATTTGGACCATCAGTTTTGTGAGGCGGCTGCCTTAAGCGAGTCATGTGAGCACGATCGCATGTGCAAACAACATTAACAAAGTGTTTTTCTTGTACGTTTCATTTCATTAAACAGTTTACGATTCAACACGAAGGGCATGCAGTTATCTTGGCCCAATCCACAGTTATGTTTGGTTCGTATCGCATGGCGAATTCAGACCTATTGCCTGTTTGGATCAGTAATAAAGGACCACCTGTTCACCTGTTGAGCTAATCCCTTTTCACAGTTTCACTTGAACAGCAATCAATATGCATCATTTTTTGTTGAGTGTATGTTTGTTGCTTCCGTTATTGTTCATTTGCACAGGTTGCGAAGAAACCGTTTGTGGTTACCCTTTTGGTAATAGATAGTGTTTCCAACAAACCTCTGCAAGACGCGGCGGTAAGCATCGATCAACACGACCATACCCATTTAACCGGACAAAACGGAGAGGTGGTATTTGAATTGTCCGAATCAGGAATGCACCGCATTTCTTGTTCGATGATGGGATACCACGGACAGCAGATGTCCATTAACGTGCAACAACGCCGGCATCGGTTTGAGATTAAGCTTTGCCCTGCTACTTATCACCTTCATGATGTGGTACTGGAAGAAGTGCGCTCAAAGCAGAGCGAGGTGTTTACGCGACAATCGAAAGCAGTTTTAAACGAGCAGCAGATCGAAAAGATGCGTGGACAAACATTAGGTTCGCTGCTATCGAATGTAAATGGTGTAACAACGTTGTCTACAGGGCCCGGAATTGCAAAGCCGGTTGTTCGTGGACTGCATAGTAACAGGTTGGCGTTGATTTCAGATGGGATGAAACTAGAGTCACAACAATGGGGAAGCGAGCATGCTCCTGAAGTTGATCCCTTTTCAGTAAGCCGCGTTGAAGTGATTAAAGGAGCGTCTTCTGTTGAATTTGGTCCTGAAGCTTTGGGAGGTGCCATTCGGTTATCTCCCAAACCGTATCGTGAAGACCTTGGGATAGAAGGTGCTGTTTCCTTAAATGGGTTTTCAAACAATAGGCAAGGCGCGGCATCGGCCATGTTTCAAGGCGCACATTTTCGGCAGCATCGAATCAACTGGCGACTTCAAGCTTCATTGCGGAAAGCGGGCGACAGCAAAGCACCTGATTATATCATTTCAAATACTGGTATGAACGAACTAGCTTATTCAGGAGCGGTACAGTACCGGTTTAAAAAACTTCAGGTCGAGTTACTGGCGAGTGAATTTAATAGCACCATTGGTATCATGCGGGCAGCACATATTGGCAGTTCAACAGACTTGTTGAAAGCAATTTCTGCGGATCAACCATCGTTTATTGCACCCTTTACCTATGCAATTGATGCGCCGAGACAAGAAGTGAATCATTTTGTTCAACAAGGCAGGTTGTCGTATCAAGTTTCTCCAAACATTTTGCTTTGGTTGCAGGTAAACAGGCAATTGAACAGACGTTTGGAATACGATCGGGGTGTATCTTGGAATCCACAATCGATCTCCCCGAACACGTCCGGCTTACGATTTAACGCTTACAACCTGGAGCTATGATGGAACGTTGGAATGGAAACAACACGATCAATGGAAGGCCAAATTCGGATTGAGTTTTGTGGATCAGTCAAATTATACAGCGGGCATTCAAAGGCCAATCATCCCAAATTTCATTGCCTATACGTATGGTGTTTATGCAATTGAAAAGTGGCAACGGGGCCGTTGGAACGCTGAAGCTGGTGTACGATATGATTGGCGTAATTTGGATGTGTACTTCCGAAACCAACTTAACCGTATCGAGCAGCGAAGTCATTTTTTCCACCGAGGAACGGTAATCGGAGGGGTGGGGTATAGTATTAACGAAAAGTGGAAGGTAGGAGCAACTTTTTCGGGCGGCTGGAGACCTCCCGCTGTGAATGAACTCTATAGCAGCGGCCTCCATAACGGAACAGCAACCTATGAAATAGGAGACACAATGTTAGTGCCCGAACAAAGTTACCAATTGGATGTGAACACACATTTCCAATCGGGTGTATTCACTCTTGATATGTCTCTTTATCACCAACAAATTGCAGACTTCATGTATTTAAAGCCGGTGTTAACGCCTACAATTACTTTACGCGGAAGCTTTCCAACATTTGTATTTACTCAAACAGACGTGCGCATGATAGGTTTTGAAATGCAAGGCTCTTGGGCGATTCATCCGCGGCTTACTGCTTCAGCAATGCTAAGTATGTTACATGCTGATGATATCAGCAATAAGGAGCCGCTGATTCAAATGCCAGCAAACAGAACACGACTGGCATTGAATTACCACCGGGAGCATCTTTGGAAACTTGAACACGTATTTGCTGAAGTGGCATGGCTTGGAGTAGATCGGCAGCGACGTGCACCTGAAGGTCCGCGATTACTTGGAGCCACCAAATGCATACCAGCTTTGGGATGTGCAAAATAGGAGGCGAGTGGCCTATCGCTAAACAACATATTCGTTTTTCAATGGGAATTCAAAACGTTTTGAATACATCCTACCGAGACTACCTGAACCGGTTCAGGTATTTTACCAACGAACCCGGACGTAATATCGTTATCCGGGTATTCATTCCTTTTCAACTTTTAACAACAAATCAAAAATAATAATATCAAGTAAAACCATATGAAAACAACATTAAACAACATCGCATTGATCGCTGTAGCATCATTGTCTTTATTAGCAAGCTGTTCAAAAGATGACGACGAAAAAAATCCAACAACACCTCGTCCGGTGAATGCACAAGAACAAATTACGACCATCATTTTAAAAGGGTATGATCATGACAATCCTAATGATGTATCCAAGCAGTTTATGGTGAAATGGGAAGACCTCGACGGAGATGGCGGTACAGCTCCGGTTATTGACTCAATGATCCTTGATACAGGAGTAGAGTACCATGTTGATGTGTTGGTACTCGATAAGACCAAATCACCTGTTGATACGGTTTCTAAAGAGATCCTAAGAGAAGCGAATGTTCACCAATTCTTTTACACGCCTTCTGCTTCATTAAGTTCAATTATCAGCATTGACCGTTTGGATTTGATAACAATACACCACCATTGCCACTCGGCATGGAGTTTCATTTAAATACCCAAACATCTTCGCCTGTTGTGTTACCGGTTACCGGAAAAACTGGGTATCGTACTTAGCCACTATGACGGTGTTCCGAAGGTAACAACACCTTCCGCCGAAAGCGATATTGATATCGAAATACCGGTTCGTTTGAAATAATCTAAATCCGCTTCGGCGGGATTTTTTATGGGAAATAAATGGAGTCTACTTTGTTAAAACGAATGAGCACATAGTTGGCAATGAGCTTCACTTCCTCTTCGGTAAGCTTAGGGTTGGCCGGCATAGCCATATGGTAAGAGATGCCATTAACAGAAAGGGTATCTGATATTCCGTTGCGAATGATTGATGGTAACTGTTGGATATGTTGCATAACATAATCGGATTGAACCAACGGTGGGTACAACTGCGCCAAGCCACTGCCATCTGTTTGGTGGCAATTAGCGCAATGGGTTTCATATAACGGCACAGCAGCAGATAACTTGAGGTAAGCATTGGATGATGTTTGATCATTACACGCAAACAACATCAAGCCCAAACAAGTAAGTATTCCAAAGTTACTGCGTCTCATGTTCTTTTTTTAACCGAACAATATCCCGAATCAGGCGATCGGTATCCTCTTCACTGGTTCCATCATATATCCCTCGAACGCGTCGTTGTTTATCAACCAAGATGAAGCCACCACTGTGTACGAATCCACCCGGTTCTGTCGAGTCGGCAACTGCAGAAGCATAGTATCCTGTTTCTGCAAGGGCATAAATGGTTTCCCGTTTTCCGGTAAGGAATTGCCATTGTTTTCCGTCGCTACCTAAACGATTAGCGTAGTCTTTCAAGATACTTACAGAGTCGTGCTCAGGATCAATCGTATGGGATAGAATGGCAATTTCAGGATCTCCTTTGTAGGCCTCATATACCACGAATCATTTGTTTTTTCATCAAAGGACAAATAGTAGGACATGAAGTAAAGAAGAAATCAGCAATATAAATTTTACCCTCTATGGAATGCTGTGTTTACGGAATCACCATCTTGGTTCAGGAATGAAAAGTCGGGAACAGATTGATAAATAGTATCTACTACTTGTTTTCCATCAACTATTTTCGTTTCAGCATAACGATTTCCTAAAATGGGTAACGTATCGTTTTGAGAGCAAGCACTAAGTGCTATCAATAAGCAAGTGAGGGCTTTGATTTTCATGGTTTTAAGGCAAGTTCTGCCCGAATAATAGAAGACTTAATCTGAAGCGCAACAGCGGTGATGGCTTCTTTTTGTTTGCTTAAATATGCGATGGCTGTATCACTCTCTAGGTTAGGTTGTTTGTAAGCATGCATCCAATTCATCATATCAATATCCGCCTTGGTGAGGTCGGCAGTAATGTGTTGAAAGGAGTCAATCTGTGCAGGATCATCCAGAGTATCCAGCTTATTGTAGATTGCATTGCGCAACTTCAAAACACGGGAAATATCAGGCATTACTTCATCATGAATTTCCAGAACAATCTTGCTCCAGTTTCTGAGCTTCGGAAATAGATGAACAAGCAACGAGCATCCATAGGATGCCCGTTGCTGTTGTAATGAACAAATTAATGTTTGCTTTCATCTTTGCAGAGTCCAACTATTTGGTGAAAAACATCATGAACGTGTGCCAACTCTTGGTAATTGTTGCATCATCCGCTTTGTTGGCGGTAATGAGAGCGTGTAGCTTGGCACTTTCCGACTTAAGTTCATCAAGGGTTTTCTGCATTCCGGGCTTTTGGAAATTTGCCGGAATTTTGGAAGCCGCTAATGTTGCCGCTAGACTAGCAAGTTCTCCACTTCGCTCCTTAATGGGTTTCAGGTTCCCCTCTTCGCTCGGATGAAAAGTTGCTCCCATCACACTGTGAAAGGATTTAAGTTCAGGCCACTGGGCCATAATGCCCTGCGCATGCAGTTGAATAGATGTAATTGTAAATACGGTTAAAATAAATAATGATTTCATGGTGTTTGTGTTATTGAAGTGAAACGATCCAGTCAGCAATTTTTTTGGCTTCCTCTTTCGGAACGTTTGGAAGGCCGATCATAGGCGGGTAATCCGGCCAATGTTCTGGTTTTGGTTTGTAGATCAGCGAAACGATTTCGTCAGCAGTATAACTTCGCTTTGCAACCTCCTTATATGCCGGCCCAACAATTTTTTCATTCAGCGCATGGCAAGTTAAGCAGGTGTTTTTCTGCAATAATGCTTCAATATCAGCCGGAATTTCGGGCTGTGTTTCAACCTGTGTCTTAGGTTGCTCAACCGCAGGCTGTGGAGCGTTTCCCCCGCAAGCCACGATCAGCAATAAGCCACTGATATATAATATGGATTTAATCATTTTGGTAAAATAAAAGGTGAATGTAGCAGAGAGATTAATAGGGGTATAATGCCATTATATCAACCCTGCGGCGGATGAAAAACATCACGGAGAATTCCGGTTAAAAGATGATTAGAAAACAAGGGGATAACGGATAGGTTATCTGAAGAAGGAATGATGTTTGGTTCCGCAGTAAATTCAATGAACACAATAGTCTCCTGAATTTCGCGCGTACTGGATGGAAACTTTTTACATCCCTGTTCTTGTTTTTCCAACTGTTTACTAAGGTGGCATTTTCCTTTACACCCCAATTCGGGTTTGTCTTTGTTTAAGCATAACCGTTCGGCGATTTCTTGTTGGTGAAGCACGAAATATCCAACAAGTCCAATTTTGACTAAAAATTGGAACATGAGGGCCAGAACAAGTATGTAAGCTGTTATGCGCAATGTGATTTCAAAGGTATACGAAATACTGAACTTTAAAGATGATTCGACTCAAAAAATGACCGATTGAACCCGGAACAAACCTTAAGTGTATTCGGTTGGTTGTTGGTGATATTTTCCGTTTACTTTGCATGCTGCATGATTGCATTACGTAATATTCATAAATACTATAAACTTGGCGAAGGTCAACTGCATGTTTTAAAAGGGCTTGACATCGATATCGCGGAAGGAGAAATGGTTTCCATTATGGGGTCTTCCGGAAGCGGTAAGTCTACCTTGTTAAATATTCTTGGCATATTGGACGAACTAGACGAAGGTTCATATACCTTGGCAGGCACTCCTATTCGCGAGTTAACGGAAACCAAAAGCAGCTCATTTAAGAAGCCAGTTTCTGGATTTGTCTTTCAGTCATTTAACTTGATCTCTTTCCAAGAGTGCGCTGGAAAACGTAGCACTTCCGCTGTATTACCAAAAGGTAAGCCGCAAAAAGCGCAATGCGATTGCCATGGAGTACCTAGAGAAAGTAGGATTGGCTGATCGAGCACACCACTTGCCCAATGAACTGAGTGGTGGACAAAAGCAGCGGGTAGCTATCGCCAGAGCGCTCATTTCCAATCCCAAGGTGATTTTGGCAGACGAGCCAACCGGAGCGTTGGATACCCAAACAAGTTATGAAGTGATGCAATTGTTGAAGCAAGTAAATAAAGAAGGCATGACCGTGGTGATTGTCACACACGAACATGATATAGCGGAAATGACAGATCGCATCATACGTTTAAAAGACGGACGAATCGTTTAACCCCATGTTTGATATTGATAAATGGCAAGAAATTTTTGCCGCAATTCAGAAAAACAAATTGCGGACTTTCCTCACAGGATTTAGTGTTGCGTGGGGGATTTTTATGCTTATTATTTTGTTGGGAAGTGGCACCGGATTGGAGAATGGGGTAAAAAGTGAGTTCAGTGGAGATGCTGTTAACAGCATGTGGGTGAACGCCGGGAAAACAGCGATTGCCTATGATGGACTTCAACCCAACAGACAAATCAGGTTTACCAACGAAGATCGCCAATTGTTGGCCGATGCCTATCCTGACGCAGAGAACCTGACATCACGGTTAAATCACTGGGAGATATCAGACTTTTCATATGGCAACAAAAACGGGAACTTTAATGTACGTGCCTGTGAAAAAGGCATGCTTGCCTTCCCGAAAAAATAACCGTACGTGAAGGTCGGTTTATCAATGATGTAGATGTAGCTGAAGGGAGAAAAGTATGTTGCGTAGGCAGAACGCTTGTGCAAGAGCTTTATGGGGATGTACCACCGATTGGAACCTACCTGCACATCAATACCATACCGTTTTAAAGTTGTGGGCATTTTTACGGACGAAGGTGGAGAGCAAGATATGCGTCGTGCCTATATTCCTGTTTCAACAGGCCAGCGAACGTTTGCAGGATCTGATAAAGTAGACCAGCTTGTATTTACCATGATGATATGGAGCAAAGCAAACAAGCAGAAAAAAGTATTCGCCATATTTTAGCAGAGCGCCACCATTTTAGCCCGGACGATGAACGTGCTATTTTCATCTGGAATAATCTTGTGGAGTTCGTATTATGGGCGTGATTATCGGAATACGGATTTTTGTATGGATTATTTGTATAGGGACGTTGATTGCAGGTATTGTTGGCGTTAGCAATATTATGATGATTGCGGGTGAAAGAACGAACCAAAGAAATCGGCATACGCAAAAGCACTCGGAGCAACACCGGCAAGCATTATTTCATTGGTAGTTCAAGAGAGCGTGTTTTGTTACGGCAGCAGCTGGTTATGTTGGGTTAATTTGGGAATTGCTTTATTGGAATGGGGGCGAAAATGGATTCCGGATTCGGATTTTTTTAAAAATCCACATGTGGATTTAAGCATCGCTCTCTATGCAAATGTGTTATTGATTGTTGCCGGACTTGTTGCCGGTTTTTTCCCGGCCCGCAAAGCCGCAGCTGTTAAACCTATTGAAGCCCTCAGAGACGAATAAGCATGCTGGATACCGATCGTTTATATGAGATATACCAAACCCTTAGCCGAAATAAGCTAAGAACAACCTTGACTGCGTTTGGCGTGTTTTGGGGAATCTTCATGCTCATCATTATGTTAGGTTCAGGGCAGGGTCTAAAAACGGTATTTTAAATGCCTTTAGCGGAACGGCAACCAATTCTTTTTTTATCTGGGCACAACAAACTTCCATGCCATACCAAGGAATGCCCAAGAACCGTCAAATTCAATTCCGCAATGAAGATATCGAAGCCATTAAAAAGTATGTTCCGGAAGCAGAAGTTGTTGCGCCTTCTAACCAATTGGGCGGATACCGGGGAGAAAACAATGTGGTAAGGGGAACCAAAACAGCACCGTTTACGGTTCGTGGTGATTATCCTGAGGCGGGGTAAGATTCAAACATTTCGAAATAACGTATGGGCGTTTCCTCAACTACTTTGATATACGCGAAAACCGCAAGGTGTGTGTGATTGGTGAACGTGTAAGGCAGATATTGTTTGCACCAGATGAGAACCCGATCGGATCGTATATTCAAGTGAACGGAATTTACTTTATGGTAATCGGTGCATTTACCACCGACAAGGAGATGAACGTGCACAAGAGCAAGCCCAAACAGTATATGTTCCGTTTAGCACCTTTCAGCAAGCATTTAATTATGGTAATGTAGTAGGTTGGTTTTCGATAACATCTAAGCCTAATATTCCTGCATCGGTGGTAGAACAAAAAGTAAAAGCAATGTTGGCTGTACGCCACCGCATACATCCGGAAGATATTCGTGCCATTGGTGGTTGGAATATGGAAAAGGAGTTTTCAAAAGTTATGGGATTGTTCAACGGTATTGAATTGCTTGTATGGATCGTGGGCATTGGGACGTTGTTGGCAGGTGTTGTGGGCGTGAGCAATATCATGCTTATCATTGTTAAAGAGCGCACAAAAGAAATGGGTATTCGAAGGGCAATTGGTGCCACGCCCATTTCCATCATTTCACAAATCATACTCGAGTCGGTGCTGCTAACTATGCTGGCCGGTTATATTGGAATGATTTGTGGGATCGGGCTCCTTGAGGCCATTAACAGTGGTATTGAAGGAGGAACCGGAATGTTCAGGCATCCGGGAGTTGATTTAAACATAGCAATTAAAGCCTTGGTGATATTGGTTGTATCAGGCATGTTTGCAGGTATCATACCTGCCCAGCGCGCCATAGCCATCAAACCGGTAGACGCCTTGAGGGCTGAGACATAATTAGAACATGAAAAGAGGAATACGCATCATCATCGGAACAGCCTTATTAGGACTGTTTATTTGGACCCTTTGGTTTTTGTACCAAAAGTCGGAAGAGAAGCCTGTTGTGTTTCAAACACAACAACCGGAAATTACCAATATTGTGCGCAAGACCGTTGCCACAGGAGCGGTAGTGCCACGCAAAGGAAGTGAATATTAAGCCACGTGTTTCAGGTATTATTGATGAGCTCTTTGTGATAGCTGGCGATCGTGTGCGTAAAGGCGACATGATTGCCCGCATCAAAATCATTCCGAATATGGTAAGCCTGAATGAAGCAGAGAACAGGCTACAGCGCGCAAAACTTTCGCTAGATAACAGTAAAATCGACTACGACCGTAACCGAAAACAACTTGAGAGTAAAATGCTTGCACCCGCTGATTTTCAAACGTTTCAACTTGCCTATAACAACGCAAAAACAGAGTTTGAAGCAGCTGAAAACAACTTGCAACTGATCAAAGAAGGTATCACCAAAAACGTAGGTGCGGTTAGCAATACCATCGTGCGCAGCACCATCGATGGTATGGTATTGGATGTTCCGCTTAAAGAAGGAAGCAGTGTTATTGAAAGTAATACGTTCAATGAAGGAACAACCATAGCGGTTGTAGCAGATATGGGTGAAATGATTTTTGAAGGCAAGGTAGATGAGAGTGAAGTGGGTAAAATTAAGCCGGGAATGGACTTGATTTTAACGATTGGTGCCATTGAAAAAGAAAAGTTTGATGCAGTACTGGAATACATTGCACCGAAAGGAGTGAAAGAAAACGGAGCCATTCAGTTTGTGATCAAAGCCAAAATGAAATTGAAACAAGGAAGTTTTATCCGTGCCGGATACAGCGCAACAGCAGATATTGTGTTGGAGCATAAAGACAGTGTATTAAGCATTGCCGAATCGTTGATTCAGTTTGAAAAAGAGAAAGCATTTGTGGAGGTAGAAACCCAGCCGCAGGTATTTGAGAAGCGGGATATCAAAACCGGACTTTCAGACGGTATTCGCATTGAAGTCCTTGAAGGGCTTTCCAAAACAGATAAAATCAAAGATCCGAACAGTATCAATAAAGAAGAAGAGCCTAAAGAATAAACGGTTCGCTGAAATGTTTTAAAGACGATTTAACTACTGACAACCTGTTGCACTCGCTTGTAACATCTTGCAGAAAAAAGAACATGGAAAGATCGTTTAGCAATTGCCAAAGCTGCGGAATGCCGCTTCGCAAGTCTCCCAACGGAGGAGGCACAAATGCTGATGGGAGCATCAGCAAAAAGTATTGTGCGTACTGCCTATCAAGGAGGAGCGTATGTGCAACCGGAAATACGGGTAGAAGAGATGCAAGCCTTTGTTAAAAGTAAACTGAAAGAAATGGGCTTCCCCGGGTTTTTGGCCGGTTGGATGACGAAGGGCATACCCAAACTGGAACGCTGGAATAACACCAACCCATAGCGCATGAAGATCATTGCAACACCCGAAGATATGGCGCCGCTCCTCAGAGAGAAGGCGATTGAAAACCTGTTTTTTCGCAAGCATTTGCGAGGGTTTTCATCGGATGTTATAGACCAGTATGTGCACGATCTTGCCCGTGAGTGGGAGCAGCAAATAGACTGTTTGGCTTGTGCCAACTGCTGCAAAAAACTGGAACCGGGTATTGAACCGGAAGAAGCCGAGCGTCTTGCTGCCGCTAAGCAGATGAGCATTGAAACCTTTAAAGAAACGTATGTTGCCTATGATGGTGATGCATACTATTTGCGGCAAAAGCCCTGCATGTTTTTTGGAAGGATGTGCCTGTAGCATCTATACAGAAAGGCCTGCTGCCTGTGCTGGCTATCCACATTTAGATCAATCGGATATGAAACACCGACGCACCTTTTGGGAGAATTATCATGTTTGCCCGATTGTTTTTAATGTGTTGGAGTCGCTCAAAGAACGATTGGGATTTACCTATCCATGAAGCAAGGTATTTGGGGCTATCCGCGCTGCAAAGCAGCGCGGTCGGGCTTTCCGCTGTATCCTCGCGCGCAACTTTGTTGCGCGCGAGGGATGCCGCTCCAATCCCTTAGCCGGCGTTTTGAAAAATTTGGAGTCGGAACTTTTAAAACAATTAATAAACATCGGGTACCTTTATCAAGTGGTTTACGAACAACCAACTGAAAATGGATGCCGCAAACAAATTTTTCCGGAATCAGTACCGATATTAACCCCCTTGGCTTAACCGAGTTCAAGTGTCATGCTGAGTAGCGCAGCATATCGAAGCATGACACGAGACAATTGGTTTGCTATTCACCACGTTTGCGCGAGCATCTTGCTCGAGCCAATGCTTTCAGGGTTTAAGGAGTCATGCTAAGTAGCGTAGCGTATCGAAGCATGACACGAGTTCTTGCAGCGTATCGAAGCCTGCTACAGTAACTGCAATTGTTCACCTTTGCGCGCAGGTCGGCCAAAGTGTTCGGAGGTGAGGTGGTACGCCGGGGTATGCGTGATATACTGATGAACGGGAGGTTTGAAACAACCGTTGAATACTTTCAGCCAAAACACCATCCCCTTTCATCCGTCGTCCAAACTGAGAATCATTTACCTTACCACCATGGCAAGCAGCTACTGTTTTTAGGATTTTTTCAGCGCGATCAGGATATGTTTTGTGCACCCAATCCGTGAACAATGTTTCAACCTGTCCGTTGAGGCGCAGCATGGTGTAACCGGCACTGCTCGCGCCGGCGCTACCTGCAGCTTTCAGCACTTTTGGAATATGGTAGTTGGTGAGTCCCGGTATAATGGGCGCTACCATCACCCCGGTTGGAATACCAGCCAATGCAAGGGTTTCAATCACCTTAAGTCGGTTAGCATACGTTGTGGTGCGAGGTTCCAATACCCTTCTGATCTGCTCATCAGTAGATGTTACGGTCACCATCACCGTTACGAGATGATAGTCGGCAAGCTGTTTTAGCAGGTCGAGATCACGCAGAATGAGTTGGTTTTTGGTAATGATACCTACCGGATTTTTGTACTTCAAGCATACTTTTAACAACTCCCGTGTGAGTCGGTATTTACGCTCAATCGGCTGGTAACAATCGGTATTCCCGCTCAGTGAAATGGGGAGGCCTTTCCATGTTTTATGGTGAAAGGCATCCGAGAGCTTTTGCGGTGCATTCATCTTGGCAACTAAGCGCGACTCAAAATCAAGTCCGGCACTGAATCCCCAGAACTCATGAGAGTTGCGGGCATAACAATAGATACATCCATGTTCGCATCCCTGATAAGGATTCACGGAATAGATCATACCCACATCCGGACTGGTTACTTTATTGACCACATTGGAAGGGTATTCCCGGTACACCCTCGTTATTACCTCCTGCACCAGCGGTTCATCGAGTCCTTCGATGAACTCCGTTACAGTATCATAACTGCTAAACTTGTTGGGCGTATTCAACTGGGAACCTCTTCCCGAAATTAATTCCACTTGCATGAAACAAAGTTCGGAACTGCTTCAATGCCAAAGGGCTAATAATTTTAGCAAGTTTGCCCCATGTTTGAGAAGGGAGTGTTGAAGGATAATTTTGCTTCACTGTTCAAGTGAACTCCGTTAAAAATGCATTTATACTTGAGCCTTTTGATACGTGTAATACTCCGGTAAACAACTAGATGAGACGTAACCTTAAAATCGGATTTCAGTTTTTGCTGTATTGTTGGTTTGGCCTATGTGTAGGCCTAAGCTTTTGTTGTTCTTTCCACTAATAGCCTTATTACTTATCAAGCCCTGAATGGTACCGGCATGCACATGCCGCCCAGAAGGACATGGGTTCTGTTGAGTTTGCGCTGTGGATGGCTCCGCGTAGAGCCGGTTTTTGAAGTGCCATTGGAAGATGCATGTTATGTGATTACACCCAATCATACCTCTAAATTAGATATGATGGTATTGACGGCAGGCTTGCCAATCTATTTAAGTTTTGCAGCAGATAAATCGTTTCGCAGTATTCCTTTGTTTGGGTTATTCTTCCGCACCATAGATATTGCTGTTGACCTTAAAAATCCAAGAGCTGCTGCTACAGCTTTTAAGCAGGGCCTGACACAGCTACGTTCAGGAAAATCAATAGTGGTTTTTCCGGAAGGAATGATTGCACGTAAAACACCCAAATTAAGTCCGTTTAAAGAAGGCGCTTTTAAGATGGCTATTGTTGCCGGCCGACCGGTATTACCGATTACCTTCATTCACAGTTGGGAATTATTGCCCGATGCAGGACCGCTGCAATTCCGACCTGGCAAAGTAATCATGCATGTGCATGCCCCCATCTCTACGCAGCAGATGAAGCCTTCCGATGCAGGTAAACTTGCACAGCAGGTATCTGATATGATTGGACAAACCTTGCAACGGTATGGCTACAATCCACACGACTGATATTCCAACCATGTTTTTGGTTGGGAGTGTTCGATTTTTACGCGATTATTCGTTTGGTGTTGCTGAAACAAAGCGGTGAATGAGTTTCACAATCTCTGTTGCGTAAGCACCATATACCATTGTATGATGGTTGCCATCAACGTATTCTACACTCCCATTATGCATATTGTTCACAGCTTTTTCGGCAAGATAACCAGGTAGAATAGGCTCTCCTAAATTGTAGTTAGCTGTTGCGCAAACCAGTAAAGAGGGTTGCTTAAGGTATTTAAAGTACTTTGAAATGGGAGAGATGCCAACATCCAATGCTACTTGTAAAATCTGTGCAAGATCCGGACGTGGGGTTACCTTTCCATCATCGAGTGTTTTGATATCGGCATCAAAATAAGCCTCCATGTCTTCATCCCAAAAGTCGATATACGGTGCTTTACGAATGGCTTCAAAATAGGCTGCACGCGAGTCGTATATTTTATCCAACCGGCTCAATGCCGTTTGCAGCATTTCGGAGGTGCGGGGGTGCATCTCAGGAGCTGAATCTAAAAAAACAACTTTATCGACGTATGTCGGATAAATAATAGCACAAGAAGGAAGAAAGCAACCCACCGTACGAATGTCCCACGAGTGTTACCTTTGGTATGTCAAGCAGCTTCAACAGTTCGATAATATCGCGCGCATGCGCTTTGATCGTATAGCCAAATACCGGATGGCTACTAAGTCCACGCCCGCGTAAGTCGACAGCAATAAGATCATAGTTGTGGTACAGTCCATGGGTTACCAAACCTTCAAACGCACGGCAGTTGGCTGTAAGTCCATGCAACAAAACGAGAATGGGTTTTTCCCGGATTGGCATAACGGATATAATGCAAAGAGATCTGGTTTACATGTGCCAGATGACTGGTAGCTTGAGGTCTCATAAGGTTATTGAGCAGTCCATCCACCTTCTACAGGGATGGCAGTTCCGGTGATGGTGGTGGCTTCGTCGGCCGCTAAAAAGGCAACAGTGTTCGCTATGAGCTCAATGGGTACAAATGATTTGATGGGCTTGTTTGGCCAACATCACTTTTTCAATCACTTCTTCTCGGCTTAATCCATGTGCTTTCATTTGATCACCAATCTGATTCTCTACAATGGGTGTATGCACATAACCCGGACATACTGCATTGCAGGTAATGCCATGTGGAGCGCCTTCCAGTGCAATGGTTTTGGTGAATCCAATGATGCCATGCTTGGATGCGATGTATGCAGATTTGTATTCTGATGCAACAAGTCCGTGCGCTGAGGCGATATTGATGATGCGCCCGAATCGCTGGCGCAGCATGTGTGGAAACACAGCTTTGGTAAACAAAAAGGGAGCTGTTAGGTTAATGCCGATAATGGCGTTCCACTTTTCCAACGGAAAATCCTGCACCGGGGATACAAATTGAATACCGGCATTGTTCACCAGAATATCCACCCTTCCAAAACGGGAGATGGTTTCCTCAACAAGCTGCTCGATTTGCGCAGGATCAAGCACATTGCAAGGTGAGAAGAGGTAATCTATTCCAAACTCCTTGGCTGTTTGTGCGGCGATTTCGGCTCCGTTCGGTTCAAGGCCGTTGAATACAATATTGTATCCTTTTGCAGCAAAAGTTCGGGGCAGTAGCCAATCCAATACCGCTGGTGCTGCCCGTAATCAATACCGTTCTTTTCATGTTGATTAGCTGTAAGCTTAATAATTAGCGTGGTAAGGAAGCCAAATTTTTTTTAAAAGTAAAAAATCTTTGTTAACACTGTGCTCCTCAAAATGTATCTTTTTTCGTTTACTTTGGTGCTAAACTACCTCATTCATGAAAGCACTCTTCGCAGCTATCCTTCTCCAGTTTACATGTGTTTTAGGCAACGCCCAGGTGATTTATTACGACTCACTTTGGAATCCGATTCCTTTAAAGTGAACGCTCATTTTTACAGAGAGATTGAACAGCGGTATGATACATTTTTGTAAGAGATTATTACATCTCAGGATCCTTACAAATGACCGGGTCCTATCTCGAAAGCACTTGCAAGACCAAACACGGAAAGTTTACCTACTATTATGAGAATGGTCAAAAATCATCAGAGATTTTTGACCATAGGAATATTCCAAATGCCAGTTGGAGATATTGGAACCAAGCAGGAGAAGAAGAAAATTTTGTGGAGACTATGCCAGAATTTCCGGGCGGGATGGAAGCAATGATCTCATTCATTGTAAAAGAAATGAATTACCCAAAAGATGCACGAAAAAACAGCGTAGAAGGCCGGGTTGTTGTTGAATTTGTGGTTGGTCCTGATGGCCTCATCACACAAATTCAAGTTGTCAAACCTGTTTACCCAACTTTGGATGCCGAGGCAATCAGGGTTGTTTCCAAAATGCCCAAATGGAAACCTGGAACACAGAATGGGAAGCATATCTTTGTGAGATTAACATTACCCATTGTCTTCAAGCTCAAGTAAATTAGTTATGATTTCGCTTGCTGATGAACAACAATCCAATAAATGTGAACAATCCATTTAGGATGAGCATTTCGATTCCGATTTGGTAACCTCCAAATAAGGTTGTTGCGTTGTATTGAATCAGGTAGCATATTGCCGGCGCAATCAAACAGACGTATGGCACAAGCCGATCGTTTAACTGGCGTTTGGTAAGAATTCCGAAAGCGAACAAACCAAGTAACGGTCCGTAAGTGTATCCGGCAATGTCTAACAAGATGCCAATGATCGACTTGTTGTCGAGCCATTTAAAAAACAGCACACATACCATAAACAGCAAGGCAAAGCTGAGGTGCACGGTTATCCGTTTTCGGGATTGTTGTTGTTCGCTGAGGTTAGGATTTCGTTGAATACCTAAAATGTCGATGCAAAATGAAGATGTTAGGGCGGTGATGGCGCCATCAGCCGAAGGAAACAATGCCGAAATGAGTCCGATGATGAACACGATGGAAATGGCAGGAGGCAGATATTGAAGCGCAATGGTAGGGAACAGATCATCACCTTTGCTGGCAATCCCTTTGTTGGCAGCATACAGGTACAATAATCCACCCAGAAGTAAGAATAAAAAATTTACCAGCACCATGATGGAGCTGAAAGTGATCATGTTTTTCTGAGAGTCGCCCAACTTTTTTACGCTGATGTTTTTCTGCATCATTTCTTGGTCAAGGCCCGTCATGCTGATGGTGATAAACGCACCACCAATAATTTGCTTCAGAAAGAATTTTTTATCCATCACATCGGTTGAGAACACCTCGGTATAGCCAAGTTGGTTGAGCTGCGACAGGGTTTCTCCCAGTCCAATCTGAAGTTCATTCATGATGTACCCTACGCATACAACCAATGCGAGCAACATAAAAAATGTTTGCAGGGTGTCGGTCCACACAATCGTTTTAACGCCACCTTCAAACGTATACAACAAGATCATCAGTAAAATGATAAATGCCGTAACGGCAAAGGGTACACCAAGTGCATCCAAGATGAACAATTGCATCACATTGATCACCAGGTAAAGTCGCAGGGTCGCGCCCATGGTGCGCGACAGGATAAAAAACAACGCACCTGTTTTGTAACTGTTTCTGCCGAAGCGGTGATCGAGGTAATGGTATATGGAAGTGAGATTGAGTTTGTAGTAAAGAGGTAAAAGGATGTAAGCCACAGCGAAGTAGCCAATGAAATAGCCCAACACCACCTGAAAGTAGGTAAAGTGGTTAAAACCAACAGTTCCGGGTACGGAAATAAATGTTACGCCGCTCAAGGAAGTGCCGATCATTCCAAAAGCAACCAACATCCAGTGGCTGTTTTTATTCCCGTTGAAAAAAGTATCGTTATTGCTGCCACGTGACGTGAACCACGCTACTGCCAGCAATACCAAGAAGTACAGCAGTACAAACGAAAAGAGGACATAAGGCGACATACTGGCAAATGTAATGTTCCGGGTAAAAGCATGGAGAAAAGTTAGCCACAGTTGTGTTTGTATTTTGTGAAATTGGACAGCGTAGAAATGCTAATTTTGTTGCGATGAACTACCCTTCCCACCTGATCGAAGAAGCCGTTAATGAGTTGTCTAAATTTCCCGGAATTGGCAAAAAATCAGCTATGCGCATGGTATTGCATTTGTTAAAACAACAGGAGCAAGATGTGGTGAAGCTGGGGGAAGCAGTGATTAAATTGCGTACGCAGATCCAGTACTGTGGCCGTTGTGGCAACGTAAGTGATGCAGCGCAGTGTAATATTTGCGCAAATCCAAAGCGAGACCAGGAGGTAATTTGTGTTGTGGAAGACCTAAGGGATGTGCTTGCTATTGAAAATACAAACCAGTTTACTGGAACATACCATATCATAGGGGGCTTAATTTCTCCTGTTAATGGCATCGGGCCAGATAGCCTGAATATCGAAAGTCTGATTGGACGCATCACCCGCGAGGGAACACGGGAAGTTATCATGGCCTTAAGCGCTACCATGGAGGGCGATACCACGGTTTTTTATTTATCGAAAAAACTGCGCGACCTGAATGTTAAAATTAGTACCATTTCTCGCGGCATTGCCATTGGCGGTGAGCTGGAGTATGCAGATGAAATCACACTGGGACGAAGCATTGCATTGCGGGTACCGTATCAGAATTGAGTTTACCGAGGGAGTAGGGTTGTTTACCGAAACCTGACTTCAATCCATAAATTACTCCCAAAATATTCCCACCTTTGTGTTCAAATAACAGAAGATGATTATCCAACAATTGTATACCAACTGCTTAGCACAAGCAGCATATTATATCGAATCTGAAGGCGAAGCCGCAATCATTGACCCATTGCGTGATTATGCAGCATATATTGACATGGCTACACAAAATGGAGCAACCATCAAATATGTATTCGAAACACATTTTCATGCAGATTTTGTAAGCGGCCATATCGATCTGGCAAAGCAAACAGGAGCCTCGATCGTGTATGGTCCAACTACGCAAACACAATATCCGGTGCACGTAGCAAAGGATGGCGAAGAGTTGAAAGTTGGCAAGCTTACAATTCAGGTATTGCATACCCCCGGGCATACACCTGAGTCAAGTTGTTATTTACTGAAAGATGAACAAGGAAAAGACTACTGTGTATTTACAGGAGATACGTTGTTTGTTGGTGATGTAGGTCGACCGGATTTACTCGATGGTGTAATGACCAAAGAAGAGTTAGCGGGTATGATGTATGACTCTTTGCGCAATAAACTCATGCCCCTTGCCAATGAGGTAATCGTCTATCCTGCTCATGGTGCCGGCAGTGCTTGCGGGAAAAATATCGGAAAAGAAACGTTCTCAACCATCGGTGAGCAGAAGGCTCGTAATTATGCATTGCAACCGATGACGAAAGAGCAGTTCATTGCTACGGTTACGGATGGAATAGCTCCAGCCCCGGCCTACTTTTTTAAAGATGCCAAATTAAATAAGCAAGGGTATGCTCCTGTTGAAGATGTATTGAGCAAAGGCTTAACAGCGCTTTCGGTAAACGAAGTTGCCGAGCAAATCAAACAAGGGGTAACCATTATTGATACACGTATTCCGGATGTGTTCGAACAAGGTTTCATACCGGGTGCGCTTAACTTCGGACTGAATGGACAGTATGCCATCTGGGCAGCAACATTGCTCGATATCACAACACCGCTGCTGATTGTGGCTGAAACAGGAAAAGAAAAAGAGAGCATTGAACGCCTTACCCGCGTTGGCTTTGATCAGATTATAGGGTATTTAGAGGGAGGATTTGAGGCGTGGAAAGCTGCTGATAAACGTTGGGATATGGTAATTTCAGTTGACGAAGAGGAGTTTGAGTTGGACGCAAAGCATACAGATATTACCATTTTGGATGTTCGCAAACCCGGTGAATTTAAAGATGCACATTTAACCAAGGCTGTTCATTTTTCGTTGGATCGTATCGCCCAAGATTACGGGCAATTGAATAAAGACGAAGAATACCTAATTCACTGCGCCGGAGGTTACCGCTCCATGATTGCAACATCTTACCTGAAGTCAAAAGGATTTCAGCGGGTGAAGAATGTATATGGAGGGTGGAGCAAGATCAAGGACATGAAACTGCCGATTACCTTTGATACACCCAAGGTAGAAGCAAACTAACGGTCTTTCCAGCGTTCAACGCGTATTCGAAGGGTATCCGTTCCGTTGAGTTTGAACACTTGATTGCCCGGCACCCTTCCAGATGACATAGCGGCCTCATTGTCCCAGTCGCCACGCGTAATTTTATAATACTGGTACCGTTTGCTGAAGTCTTTTATGCTTAATACGTAACGGCCATCTGACAACGGCTTAAAACGATACAACTCATCTTTGGGGTTCCAATCATTAAAGTCTCCTGTGAGGTAAAGGTCATCTGTATCATATGTTTTTTCAGGAACTTTGGTTAGCAGCATCACCAGTGTTTTTTGATCAGTCTCATCATACCAATAGTTGATATTCACATGAATGGTATCATCGGCAGATCCAGACGTAATTTTTCGATTGGCAGGCTTTTCCCCTTTCTGGCGAGCCTCTTCGCGATCCCAGCTACCGCGTGTTATCTTGAACTCATGCTCATTGGCATCATCCAAGCGCAATACAAAGTACCGTTTACCATTGGGTAGTTTTTTAAACCGAAATGATTCATTACGTTCCATCCAACCATTAAAATCTCCGGCGAGGTAAACAGGATCTTCTTTGCCGAATTCGGGTATTTTATCAATAATGATGAATACCTTTTTACGTCGGTCGGTATCAATTGGATTAGCTGGAACCGGCTTCAGAACCGGCATCGATATCGTTTGATCAGGTTGGGGTAAACGAACACGGTTAAATTCCATGGCTCGCTTACGTTGCACGGGAGTTGCTAAATCCATCCAGTTGGCTATTTGAATGCGCACAGTATCGGCGTTCGCAGGTAAGATTCTGTTGGCTATATCCTGATACTGAAGATTTGTTTCAACTCTATGCCAGCCACCCCCGTGTGATTTTATACTCAATTTCATCACTGATTGATCGGGTAATACTGAACTGATATACCCCGTTTGTTTTAACAAACTTACTTCGAGAGTCCATCGGATTCCAGTTGTTCACCGTGCCTGTAAAATAGAGGTCGCTTGAAATTGGCGTCCCTTTGGGAAGTCCGGAAATGATGATGAGTTGTTTACGTGTTCCGGCTGAAGGTAAGTCTGACCAGGCATTTAGCGACAGGTATACGGTATCTTGTTTACCAAATAAGATCTCGCGTTGCATTTGGTCTGTTCCTGATTCGTTTAACTCTGTGTTTTCCCAGCTTCCGCGGGTAATTTTAAAGTTGAGTTTATCGCTGTATCGAGGCACATTTAAACAATATCCGCCACCGGAGACTGGCTTAAATCGATACCGCTCATTATTGGCTTGCCATCCATTGATGTCGCCTCCAAGATAAATTGGTGCATTTGGAGGTGTATTGACAGGGAGTTTATTGATCACAAGAACAACCCTGCTGCAATTTTCTGGCTCAAGGTCTTTCCATCCTACAATGGTGTCTCGTTCCACATCACCATCCACATAGCGCAGAAAACGGTTAAGTAAATCACCGCCACAAGGGTCTGTTTCCACTGTTGTCCAATCGCCTCGGGTAAACTTGTACTCAACATTTCCGAAGCCATAAGGAAGATCAACAGCGTACTTTCCTGTAGCCTCGTCTAAACGTAATACGTATCCCGGATCGCCCGGATTCCAGTTGTTGAAGTCTCCAGTCACGTAGATCTGTGCGCCTTTTGGCGTATTGTTAGGAAGCTTATCCAACGTAACCGTTACCCGTTTGCAGGCAACGCTCATCATGATTAATATGCATAAACCAAGCTGTTTCATTGATCCATCCAGTTTAAAAAATCATCAACTTTGAGTCGGCTTACCAGCACTTCTTCAGTGGTTCGGGGCTGGAGGTCAATGCGCAAACGACTGTTAAAATACTTATGTACCTTGATTATCGAAGCAACATGAATGATCATGCCTCTATTGATTCGGAAGAATAGTTTAGGATCAAGCAGTTGCTCCAGGGATTCCATTTTATAATCAACAAGCAGACGTAAAGCATCCTTGGTAATGGCGTATACAGCATTATTCTCTGCTTCGAAGTAGGCAATTTCGTCAGTAGTAATGTAGCGGAATGATCACCGGCTTTGATTACAAAACGGGATTTGTATTCTTTTTTTCCGGTGAGCATTTCTTTGAGTGATCTCGCTGTTTCGCTGAGGTTGGTATCACGTAAACCTTCCTGCATCCGTTTCAGCTTTTCAAGTGCCCTGCGCAACTGGGATTCTTCAACAGGTTTTAATAAATAATCAATACTGTTTAGCTCAAATGCTTTGATCGCAAATTCATTGTATGCAGTTGTAAAGATTACCGGCTGTTGTATCGGCATGCGTGAGAAGATATCAAAACTTAGTCCATCCGACAATTGAATATCTGCGAATACGAGATCGAAAGCATGCCCGCTTTCCAAAAAGGACAAGGAGTCACTCACCGAGTCGGTTTCAGCAATAACCTCAAGTTGGTTGTCTACCTTGGCAAGCAGGCGTTTTAACTCCATCCGTGCATGTGGCTCATCTTCTATGATCAATACTTTCATGGTGTGAAATCAATGGTATAGAAACATTAAAATGGGTTTGTGTTTTTTCTATCCGAACAGGAAGTTTGGTTAAAAACGCGAACCGGTTTTCAATCATCTTTAAACCCAACCCACTTGAGTATTCTAATATTTCTTTGGGTTGAAGTAAATTGGAAACATGTAGGTAATCGTCTTTCGACTCGATCAATATATGTAGGGGTTTGTTTTGGGAAAGCACATTGTGTTTGATGGCATTTTCAACCAGCATTTGAAGTGTTAACGGTAAGATAGTGCGGTTATGCAGGGTATTATCAATTAAAACTTTAATGAACAACATCTTTTCAAAGCGTATTTCAAGTAGTTCTTTGTATTGCTGAAAAAACTGCAACTCCTCCTCCAACGTAATTAATTCTTTATTCCGATATTCCAGAATGCTGCGGTATACACCTGAAAGTTTTCTAAGAAAGTCGGCAGCCTTATCTTGATCTGCATAAATCAACGCACTAAGTGTATTCAGGTTGTTAAACAAGAAATGAGGATTTATTTGCGTACGCAATAGTTCAAGACTGAATTGGGCTTTTTCCTTCTGGAATGTTGCCATTTCAATGCGGGAACTGTTCCACTTCTGCAACAGGTACCTTCCGAATTCTATCAACACGCCCAGCTCAATCACTCCGGCCAATAGCACGTAATCAATCACTAGAGACTGAATACTAATGAAAATATTGGCACCGAGCCACAACTCGAGAAGTCCAATACACATCTTACCGATGATCACAACGAGAGCTGAACCTGCAGAAAAGAGCAATGATTGATAAGTAAGCCGTTTTAAGGGATTTTCACTCCAATCCAAACGCGCTTCAAGAAACCTACGCAATACGCGATGAATAAGGGCAACAGCGCCCAATAGCAGCGTAGCTTCAATGAGACGCAGGAAGCTTTCAAACACAAAAAACCGGAAGCCCAGTAATCCATAAACCACCTCATGAAGGAGGTAGTACATGAGGGTACTTGCAAAGAATATCCAGTATTTCTGTAGTTTAATCATACATTACTGATCAACAGCCGGAGTCAGTTTGGTAAAACTCTTTTCAACTACATAGTTACCTTTTTTCATTCGTATTTTGTAGGTACCTTTTGGTAAGGCAGCAATAACATAGGTGCGGTTCACTTCAGGCTTCACTGGGATTGGGTCATTAAGCAGGGTGGTCTCATCACCTAAGAGTTTTAATTGAACGGGTTCGCTTCCCTCGGTTGTTAATGAAACAAATAAGGTGTCACCACCCAAATAGGTAACAACGGCATCAAGTTGTGGGATACTGAGTTTAGTTACCTGTTGGTTTGAGTCTTTGGCAGGGCGTTCGCCGGATTCGGCCTTCAAGACAACACTTCCTAATACAACACTGATGAATAGCACTAACTTTTCATGGTTTCTGTGGTTTACAGAAGCAAAGGTGCGTTTCATTTGGTCGCTAGAATAGCTGGTTGAAGTGAAGTGTATGAAAAGGGTGGTGAAATGTTAAATGGGTTTTCTCAAAGAAAAAAGCGCACGAGGCGCTTGATCTGTTATGGGAACTTAGGGAACTTTTTGAAATCGGGTTTGCGCTTTTCAAGAAACGAATTTTTACCCTCTTTAGCCTCATCACTAAGGTAGTATAAAAGAGTGGAGTTACCTGCCAGTTCCTGAATGCCTGCTTGTCCGTCTAACTCAGCGTTGAACGCACTTTTCAGCATCCGTAAAGCAATCGGACTTTTTTCCATCATCTTTCGACACCACTCAATCGTAACATCTTCCAGAGATTCAAGAGGTACTACTTTATTTACAAGACCCATATCAAGTGCTTCTTGAGCATTATATTGGTCGCATAGGTACCAAATCTCACGTGCCTTTTTCTGACCAACAATACGTGCCAAATAAGAAGCACCAAAGCCCTCCATCAAAGCTTCCTACTTTCGGACCTGTTTGGCCAAATTTAGCATTTTCAGCTGCAATGGATAAATCACAAATCACATGGAGTACGTGTCCTCCGCCAATGGCCCATCCCGCAACCATCGCAATCACCGGTTTGGGGATACGGCGGATCTGCATCTGGAAATCTAATACGTTTAACCTAGGGACTCCATCTTTGCCCACATATCCGCCATGGCCTCTAACACTTTGGTCACCTCCGCTGCAGAAGGCTTCTCCGCCCTCTCCGGTTAAGATAACGCAGTAAACACTTTCATCCTGACGCGCCAACTCCATTGCTTCACTCATTTCTTTCACTGTTAACGGAGTGAAGGCGTTGTGCTTGTGTGGCCTGTTAATGCTGATTTTAGCAATGCCATCGTAGAATGAATATTTTATTTCTTCGTATTCTTTGATGGTTTTCCAAGGATATTTTGATTCCATATTATACTTTATAGTTTTTAAACACATGAAACGCTTTTGCGTTTTGATTTCGATCTACTTTCACTTCCAGCAATGCCGGGCCTGTTGTCGGATCCCAGAATTTCTTTATTGTTTTTAGCTCTGTGGCGGATGTACAAAGGTAATGTTCGAAGCCTTTTTGTAAAGCGATTTGTTTGATTGATTGTTGATGAGGTGTTGTAAAGAAAGGCAGTTCTCGCGGATGTTTACCGGGGCCCTCAATCAGTTCAAAAATGCCACCACCTTCATTGTTGAATACGATCACTTTTTAAATTGGAAGGAGGTTCATTCCACCAGGCATTAATATCATACAAGAAAGCGATATCTCCGGAAATCAAGTAGTTTGGTCGGTTGTTTACCAATGCTGCTCCAACAGCAGTCGACGAGCAACCATCAATACCGCTTGTTCCCCGGTTACCATGTAGGGTTAAGCTAGGGTTATTTATACCCACATAACTTGCATAGCGGATGATGGAGCTATTTCCCAGTTGAACAGATGCTGCGTCAGGAATAAGCCCAAGAATGGCATGCATAAAAGACAGTTCTGCCTGCGGATGTATTTGGATAAAGTCAAGCGACTGTTGATGCACCAACTTGCCTGCAATTCTCCAGAAGTCGGCATACGAAGATTGCTGATGAGGCTCAATACCTTTTTGAAACAACCAAGGAGCCGGGTCGCCGGTTACATGGTGGGTTACATTTCGATAGGTATCAACCTGAACCTTTTCTGAAGCGTTAAAGCGGATATGTACGGCCGGCTTTAGCTGCTGTAGCCAAATTTTGAGGGATTTAGATAAAACAGGTCCTCCCAATGAAACGATTAAGTCTGGTGCCATTGCTGCCAATGATTGTTTGTCAGCTTTTAGTACCAACGTATCAAATTGTTTGCAGGTATTAAATTCGTGAACATTGGAGAGCACATCCGCAACAATAACCACATCCGGATGATGGGAAAGCTCTTGTAACGCGCCATTCAGAGAACCATCTGTTGGGTGTTGGCCAACCAACACAAGTTTTTTAGTCGCTTTTGACCATTGTTCATCGAAGGAATAGGATGGTTGACCTTTTACAACAGCTGGCTTATAGGCAAACGACAGCTTAGGTGCTTGCTCGTTGGGTACCGGATACAGCGGTTCGTGTAAAGGAATATTGAGGTGTACCGGCCCTTTTCTCAAACCAGTGCTGAGTTGAATGGCTTCTATGGTTTGACGGTAAGCTGTTTTAGTTGCCGCTTTCTCTTGAGGTGAAAAAGCAAGCTGCTGAAAAGAAAGTACATGTGAACCATAAACAGCCTGTTGGTTAATCATTTGCCCATCCTGTTGGTTTAGGAGCTCAGAAGGACGATCGGCTGTCAGCACCAACAAGGGTATTTGCTGATAATATGCTTCTGCAACAGCCGGAAAAAGTTTAATGCAGCGGTTCCTGATGTACAAACCAAAGCAATTGGTTTTTTTAACTGTTGAGCCATTCCTAAGGCTATGTAACCAGCGCTTCGCTCATCCACAATGCTATGACAAACAATTGACGAACGTGTAAAAGCATACACCAAAGGGGCAGATCGGGAGCCGGGGCATATCACAACATGAGATATGCCGGCATCTTCACAGGCTTTTACGATAGCGTATACGTGTTCGTGCATCATGACAGGTCCGCAAATATGAAACTTTCAATGCCATTAAACACCATAAATCAAAACTTGTGTACGTTGTGATATACAGAAGTTGATAATCAGGTGAAAATATCCGAAAGCGGGTATTTGAAAAACTCGCAGTTTTTCTATTTTTGACACCTTATTCAATTATTACGAGCGTAAGGAAATTAATGATGAAAATAGTATTAGGCTTTTTAGTGGTAGTATTTACTGCGTTTGTTGGATCTGCTCAGGTACAGGATCCGAACTCCCCGGGCTTTGACCTGAACATGACCGGAGATTCGACCTCAACAGACTTGCTTTCAACAGAAGAGGAGCAGTCACAGCCTGAGGCGCCTCAAGCTAAGCCTTATGAAAGAATAGTGCTTGCAATGGATTCGTTAACGAACCTGATTGTATATACCGGTGTTGTTGAACAAGAAGAAAGCAGTTCGGATTCCTTGTACGTTAGGGTTAAGAACTTTGCAACAAAGTTCCTTGCCGGTGGTGCTAAGGAGCCTAAGGCACTATACGAAGTAGACAAAAAGAACCAAAAGCTGGTTATCAACGCAATCATGCCGGCATATTCATATGCAAACAAGTACGCGAAAAAACCAATTGGGACGTTTCAGTTCAAGATGACCGTGCTTATCAAAGAGGGTAGATACAAATATGTGATCACAAACTTGGTTCACGAAGGAATCAAGCCGAACGTTGGAACCGCGCAACGCAATTACTTTGAGTATTATTACACCACTACAACCAATGTTCGTGGAGTTGATCAGATCTTGAGATACGCAGATAAAGACATTAATGCCATGCTTGAGAACTTCAAGAAGGCACTGAAAGAGCCTATCGTTATGGATGAGGATGAGTGGTAGCAACAAAGTAAAAGTCCCCGCCATCATACAGCGGAACCTCCGCTGCTGATAACGAAACCAATCTTCCTGAATCCAGGCGGAAAGCCTTGTAGTCCAAATCTTTGAGAAGGGCATAAATACTATTCCGGTGTTCTGCAGAGCCAAGTTCAATTTGGATAGCGGGCTTAAAACGTTCCAAAATAGGCTTGAAATAGGGCATCAATACCATTTCATAACCTTCCACGTCACATTTGATAAAGTCCAATCTAGAGAGTGTTGCAAACAATTGGCTTGGAGTAACCATATCAACAGTATACGTATGAAGGTTCTTGGTGTCTTCACCGGGTTCAACGACATGTGTTAAACCATGCCGAAAAACACCATCAACCATTGGGGTCCCCATGGTAATCGTACCCTCATTACCACCTAAGGCTACAGGGTGCAGAACAACATTGTGGCAGCCAAACCGCTTCATATTGCGATTGAACACACGTTGAAACAACTGAACAGGCTCAACAGCATGAACAGCTCCGGAAGTTCCGGCACAAGCAGAGAGCATGGTACTGTAATAACCTACGTTGGCTCCAATATCAATACAAACGAAGCCAGGCTTTACCATTTCCTTACAAAAAAAAGCTCAGGATAACTGGACCTCATGCGACCAGCCTTAATGAGCCGGATGTAAATCTGGCTTACCCAATTTAAGTAACGCTCTGTTCCTAAAGCTTGCAATAACCAAGCACGAATGAGTTTCTCCATTAGTCGATTTCTTCATAGTCAACATACTCTCCGATTTTACCCGAAGAAGGTGACTTGGATGATTTTATGTTGGCACTCATTTTAACACTACCTTCCTGTTTTTCAGTGCTGTTGTAGTGGTGATGATGTGTGTCGTGTCTGTATACTTTTGTTTTGATGATGGTATTGCCAAATCGCCCCAACAGCAATCGGTATATCAGGTAAATAATGAGCAGGTAAAAAATAAACTTGAACATGGCCCTTATTGCACGAGCAACGAAGGTACATATTTTCTCTCATTTGATGCAGCCTAAATATCTGGTCGTGCATCTTCTATTCGGGTATTTAAATACTTTTGCAACCGATATGGATGAAACAACTTGTTACAAGGGGCATTGGATGAGGAGACAAAACTTAAATGGTACAAGATCGTGTTCCAACTGAAGAAAGACTTTGGTAAAAAACCGGATCTAAACGGTTTTTTATTCTTGATCGGTATGCGTGAGGTGGGATCAACGAGAACGTTTTCAAAAGAAGAAAAGATGGATTTGATGCATGTAGCCACATGCGCCTTATTAAGCCTCGACGGATACTATGAGCTTGAGTATACCGATTCGGATGGATGGCCGCATTACAAGCAACTGAAACAGCCACAATATGCTGATCTGTCCACACAGGAAAATTATTTACGGAAACTAATTGTTCGTTATTTTGAACGCAATGAATTACTTGAAGATTAATACAACAATCCGTTTTTTGACGATTCTAGCCCTTACTTTCGGGTTAACCGTTGAATCAACGGCACAAACAACCAAGCCAAGAACACCTCAGAAAAAAGGAGTTAAGACGGCACCTGCCCCCCAACGAAAAGTAGTAGGTACTACAGTAACAAGAGAAAAGCGGGTAGAAATACAGACACGCTATGGCAGCATTATCGTAAAGCTATACAATGAAACACCAATGCATCGCGATAACTTTCTAAAGTTGGTCCGTGAGGGCTTCTACGATAGTTTATTATTCCACCGTGTTATTCCAGAATTTATTATACAAGGAGGTGACCCGGATTCTAGAACTGCGACACCGGAACAAGTATTGGGAAATGGCAACAATGGGTACAGGATTCCTGCAGAGATCAATAAAAAATATTACCATAAACGGGGGGCACTTGGGGCACCAAGGGACGAAAGGCCTGACAGATCCTCAAGTGGGTGCCAGTTTTACATCGTTCAGGGACGTAAGTTTCAAGGAGAAGAGTGGTAGAGATATCGACACAGGCAAACTACAATGCGAAACAAATCGTACTGAATTCAGTGATGCAATCGGACTCCATCAAGGCGCGTTTGGAAGACTTTAAATTAAGGGGGGATAAGCAAGGTTTGCAGACTTTCATCAATGATCTCCAACCAAAGGTTGATTCAATTTATGCGCCATTTGAATTCAAGTTTGAATCGAAACAAATTATTGACTATGTGGTAAACGGTGGGGCACCGAACCTAGATCAGAGTTACACAGTTTTTGGAGAGGTAGTTTCGGGGATGGAAGTTGTGGATGCAATAGCCGCTGTCAAAACAGATGAGCGAGGTAGACCGTTGGAAGATTTGCGCATCAAGATGCGCATCTTGCCTTAGTCTTCCATCATTGCCTCCCAATACTCTTTACCATAGGAAACAAAAATTTCTTCACAGCTTTGATGTTCCGGGTAGCCTTGATATAAGGCTTTCCTTTTATAACCTCATATTTGGCATTGTTACGCAGTCCGGCAACCTTACTGGGTCCGGCAGCATCATTTGCATACCGACCCAAGGCCCATAGTGTGTGTTGGGCATCTACACAGTTACGGTCATTAATATGGAAGAAGTATGCACCCTTACCTTCCATTGCCTCATTCCGGCGCAGGCATTCTTTCCAGGTCACCTTTTCTCCTTCATATTCGCACACAATTTCATCTTTTGCGATGGCAGCATCTGTGTACAAACCTTTCCCTGCTTTTGGCAACTTCGACTTTTTGACGTATAACATAAGTGGCGCGAATATGCAGAAATTCAATAACAAACAAAATTATGAAGCGAATAAGTACTAAGTGTACTTTTTACACCAACCTATATCGGCAATCATGCAACTCGAATAAATATGATCAAAAAAACGGGCCGATTTAGATTTTGCTCATACCTTTGTCGCCCGTTTGAAATAAGCCTTGTTTCAAACCGTTTTCCTCCGCGAAAAGCAAATTTTATTTCATAGGTTAGTTTAATTGAATAGTACAAAAAGCCTCGCTCCAGCAATGTAGTGAGGCCTTTTTGTTTATATTCGCTTCCATGCAAATCGTATCATACAATGTAAATGGCATTCGGTCGGCTATGAGCAAAGGACTTCTCAACTGGATGGAAGAGCGAAAAGCGGATGTATATTGTTTTCAAGAAACCAAAGCAGAACAGAATCAGATTGACACAAAAACGTTTGAACTTTTCGGATACAAACATTTCTGGTTTTCTGCTCAAAAAAAGGGATACAGTGGTGTTGCGATTTTTTCTAAAATACAACCGGATCATGTAGAATATGGATTTGGTGACCCTGAATATGATAAAGAAGGCAGAATCATTCGGGCTGATTTTGGGGATGTATCGGTTATCAGTGTCTACATTCCTTCAGGATCAAGTGGCGAAGAACGTCAGGCATATAAAATGTATGGTTAGATTATTTCCAACAACACATCAATAACCTGCGTACCCAACGAAAGAAATTGATTGTTTGCGGCGATTACAATATTTGCCATCAGCCCATTGATATTCATGATCCGGTTAGCAACAAAAACAGTTCAGGTTTTTTGCCGGAGGAACGATCCTGGTTATCCGGATTTATGGAAGGTGGCTTCGTTGATACATTCCGTTTATTTCATCCGGAACCACATCAATATAGCTGGTGGACCTTCAGAGCAGGGGCACGTGAGCGAAACAAAGGCTGGAGAATAGACTACTGTATGACAACTCCGAATATTGAAGTAAAGGATGCCGGAATTCTACAACAGGTAAAACACAGTGATCATTGTCCGGTGTGGGTACAACTCTAAAAAGGCGTAGAGCTGATATAGAGAATCTTCTGGCCTTCGTCAAATGAAGTAAAATATTGACGAAGGCTTCTGTTAGCCGGCTTTTGTGTAGGTACGCCGGTATTTAAGTCAAATATGGATTGACAGCAGGGCTGGAATCCATTGTTGTATGACCCGCATTTAAGTCCTGCATAATTGCTGTCTACTGTTACCTGAGCGCACCCTGCATCAGGATTGTAGGAACAAGTTCGATCATACACAACAAAACCACCTTGTGGAAGTCGGTATACGACGGAGCCTTTGTTCCCTTCCGGTATATAGACATAACCTTGGGGAAACGTAAGGTTCATGTATTGGGGTAGGTTCAAGTTTAACTGGGTTCTGAACTGCTGGGGTGGAAAAAAATCATTTCCGTTATCCGTATTCTTCCCGCACCTTAGCAATAGCAAAGGCAGTCCCAAAAGAAGAGAAATAAGATCTGCTTATTCATAATTGTAAAAGCCTTTTCCTGTTTTACGCCCCCAATGTCCGGCATCTACTTTTTGTTGTTGGATGCGGCTAGGTCTGAATTTTCCATCCTGGTGAAATAGCTCGTAGATTGAAGATGTTACCGAAAATTAGTATCAACCCCAATGAGATCCATCAACCGAAAAAGGATCGAAAAGGACCCATTTTAAATCCCGAACTTTCCAAAAGGGCATCAATTCCTTCAATGGAAGCTACCTGCTCTTCGGCGAGTTTGAGTCCTTCAACATAGTAGTGGCGAGCAACTCTATTTACGATAAAGCCCGGGGCATCGGCAGCCATAACCACCGTTTTGCCCATTTTCTCAATTAGTTGTTTGCAATGCAAGGCAATCTCAGCATCGGTTTCAACGCCTGAGATAACTTCAACAAGCTTCATAATTGGAGCCCGGATTGAAAAAATGAATACCCAATACCCTCTGAGATGTGGCACCTTGGCAGCTATCTGTGTACCGGTATCGAAGAAGTATTGGTGGCCAGAATACATTGAGCACCATTGATTTCAGCAAGTGTATTGAACAATTGTTGTTTTCACATCCAATCGCTCCACAATGGCTTCGACGATCAAGTCGGCTTTAAGTTCTTGTATGTTGCTGCAAAAACGGATACGTCCAAGAATGTGCATATGCTGATCTTGGGTTATCTTGCCTTTTGATACCAATGAGGAAAGGCTTTTATCAATTCCGGCTTTGGCCTTATCCAGCATTTGCGGGTGAGGTCAAATAACAAGGTGGTGAAGCCTGATTGGGCTGTTACCTGGGCAATTCCGGCTCCCATTGTACCGGCTCCTGCAATTCCAATGGTTTGAATCTGCTGCATAAAGCAAATGTATGGGATTGAGCGTAGCATCCCAAAAGGCAAAACGAATAAACCAATCCTGAAATGATATGTTGTATTGAAAAGAAACCTTTACCTTTGTGGTTCAATCATCTTGCATATGATTACAGTTACAGAAAAAGCAAAAACAGAATTATCGCTCTCAAGGGCGAATCGAACTACAGTGACGAATACTTTCTGCGTGTGGGTGTAGATAGTGGTGGCTGTTCAGGTCTTTCATATAAGCTTGACTTCGATAATGCGATTAAACCAGGTGATGAAGTCATGGAATTTGATGGAGTTAAAGTGGTAACAGATAAGCGCAGTGTATTGTACTTATTCGGAACCGAATTGGACTTTACAGATGGACTTAACGGAAAAGGCTTTGCTTTCAACAACCCAAATGCAACCCGGACATGCAGTTGTGGTGAGAGTTTTGCCGTGTAGGGATTTTTTTTTTGTTGAAAACTTTGATTTTGAATTCTAATCCTATATTTGCAGTCCTTTTTTAAAGAATAATACCAGAGAAATGGCTAATCATAAATCAGCAGAAAAAAAGAATCCGTAACAGCGCAACCAAGCGTTTGAAAAACAGATATCAGGCAAAGAGCACACGTACAGTAGTTAAAACCTTGCGTGCTACAACTGATAAGACTGAAGCAGAAACCCTTTTCAAAAAGGCATCGTCAATGTTGGATAAGTTGGCTACGAAAAATGTTAATCCACAAGAAAAAAGCAGCTAACCAAAAATCAAAATTGGCAAAGTGGTGAACAAAATCGGTTCAACTACTGCTGAAGTAGCGCCTAAGAAAGTTGCTAAAAAAGCTGCTGCACCAAAGAAAGCCGCTAAAAGGCTGCTAAAAAATAGTAAAAAGACGCTCCGTATAAGAAAATCCTGTTTCGATTGTTCGGAACAGGATTTTTTATTGCAGTGCCTTCAAGAGCCGCTCAAGGTATTGTTGTTGTGGGATTTCAACCCCTCCCAGGCTTTTGAGATGGATCTGTGAGATACTGCGTATCAAGTAATTCCATCTCTTTCAGTTTCATCCACTCAACAAGGTAAAATAGGGCAACTTTTGAGGCATCCCTTTCAAGGTGGAACATGCTTTCCCCAAAAAGGCCTTGCCCATCGCAACACCATACAACCCGCCAACCAATTCGTCTTGGGCATTAAGGGTTTCAAAGCTATACGCATAGCCATATGGTGTAATTCTGTATACACACGGATGATTTCTTCGCTGATCACCTTTCTTTGCGGTTAGCGCAATGGCGCATCACCTGTTCAAACCTTCTGTTGATGCTAATGGTGAACCTTCCAGACTTTAAGGTTTGTTTCAATGATTTACTTACCTTAAACCCATCCAAGGGGATAATCCCGCGCATGCGTGGCTCATACCAATAAATAAGGTCATTTTCATCATTGTCGGCCATCGGAAAATACCCATGTATACCCATGCAATACCTGTTCGGCCGTTAAAGTTCCCATTACAGTTTCAGAGAGATTTTTGTTAAAAGCAGAAGCATGTCTTGCTTCTTCCAATTGATTGTAGGCATCGCGAAGCCTTTGGTAGCTTTCGTTATATTGCGTACTTCTTCTCAAGTTTCCTAGTCCTTCTAATTTAGATAGAACAAAAGCCATCGTGAAACGGGTAGTTCCAAAGCAGGGGTAAACAACTGCTCTTTGGTGCGGATATCTGTAGATTCTACGATAAGGCCGGCCGCATGCAGTTATTGGTTACCTCACGGCACATGTATGCCGGAATATCTAGTTTTTCTGAAAGTTCCAGGATATCAGGTGCTTTTTCTCCCTCTTTAAAACGTTTTACAATGAGATGAATGATGTGTAAATGGTATAACAATCTTTTGTTCGTGACTGATGTTTAACGTACTTGCTGTCCTTCAAAATGATTCACGTTCTGAATAGAGTAAGAAACTTCAGCACCGATCAATACAATGGTCCAGCTGAAATAGAGCCACGTAATGAATAAGGGAATGGAAGCAAAACTTCCGTAAATCGCATTGGCCCTTGAAACTCCTACTTGGAATTCAATGTAGCCCCATTGAAATAACTGAAAACAAGTACCGGCAATGATGCCGGCAAACAAAGCAGCTTTAGGCTTAACACGGGTATTGGGCATCACAGGTAAACCAAGAAAAAAAGTAGCCAGGTGCTTAAAAAGGGAACAAATTTGATGGAGATAATGATCAATTGGCGAATGGTATCACCAAGGATCGCCAACGATTCAGCAACAGATTGAATTTGGGTGGAAATGAAAATATTGACAGAACCCGATACGATGATAAAACCGGAGCAATCACCATAATCGCCAAATAGTCGGTGAATTTGCGAGCCCATGTGCGCGGGGTTTTAACAAACCAAACCGAGTTCAAGGCATTCTCAATATTACTTAGCACCTGAACAACAGTCCATAAGAGCAATATAAACCCGAATCCCGCAACCCAACCGCCGCTGGTATTCTCCAATACGTTATGGGAATAATGATGAGGTTATCACGAACGTCGGGCTGAGCGCTAAAATAATTAGAAACCTGATCACGGATGTATGCTTCAAGTCCGAATCCTTGCGCGATACCAAAATCATAGCCACTACCGGAACAATTGAAAGCAGCGTGTAATAAGTTAAGGCAGAAGAACGAAGGATCAGTTGTTTATCGTTGAAATCTTTGACGCTGAGGAGAATGATCCTAAGTACCTTGATAAAAAGACGTTGCCAACGGGGGAAACGATCCAGGTGCAAATGCCAGATGTCATAGGTAACAAACTCTTTAGCCTTTTTGAACGTAACGCGCATGAAACAAAGGTAAGGATTAAAATATCTGCCACCATTTTTTCTCAATGGCTACGTAAACGCCATCATCACGGGTTTCTGAAGGATATGTTTGCACAAAGTCACCTGGCTTCCCTTTTCCGGTTTTGATGTCATAGCGGTACCTGTGAACGGGACAAACAAGCATGTTGTTTTCACAATAGCCACCATACCAAACCGGCGCCGGCGTGCGGACATCTATCGTCTAGGGCAAAATAACCTTCTTCTGTACGGGTTAAACCTAGCCGTTTTCCTTCGATTTCTATAGTTCGGGCACTGTTGATACGCTGAGGTTCTGTACCATCACGTTTAAAATCATATACTTTATACCAGCGACGCATTATTCAGGTAATGGAGTTAGAATCAATTTCATTTGCAAGGTAGTTTGGTCTTGCTTTAGCAATACAATGAGCGTGTCCGGAGTTAATTTTTCATTGGAACAAGCTTTTCTTTGGTCTCATTTCGCTTTTGAGAAAGAACCGGATATTGTTGCCACTCAGTTCCCAATCACCTTCCGAAGATGCTGCGGCATTTCCTGTTCGATAGGTTCCATCTGAAATTAAACTGATAAAATATTTTCATCATCACATCTTTCAGAATGGCTTCTCGACTGGCTTAGTAGGTTTCCCTGCAATGTGTCACCCAGTACAGTTGAGTCTGAGGCATTGATAAATTGTACATCACTCACCTGCCAGCGTTTGCATAGCATTGGTTCTTTCTTATTGCTGCAAGCCACCACAATCATAGTGATGATGAGCATCAACACAGTATGAACTCTCATATTTCAATGGATAAATTTGAGATAAATGTAACGGAAAAATTTATTTTCGTCCGCATTATACAGTTAAACTATTCAGAATGAAAACAGTTGATTCCATTTCTTTCGCAGGGCAAACGAGCATTAATCCGTGTTGATTTTAATGTTCCCCTAGATAAACAAACATTACAGATCACCGATGACGCACGTATTCGGGCGGCTATTCCAACGATTCAGAAGATCCTAAAGGATGGAGGATCTGTGGTGCTGATGTCACATTTGGGGCGCCCGCTCAAAAAACTGAAGGAAGATGGTTCAATCGACGTAGAGAAACATACCTTCGCCATGTTGTACAACGTACGGCTGAACTTACGGGAGCACCTGTTGCCTTCGCTTCCGATTGCATCGGAGTAGAAGCAACAGAAAAGGCTACGTCATTAAAGGCTGGTGAGATTCTATTGTTGGAGAATCTGAGGTTTTACAAAGAAGAAGAAAAGGGTGATGTTGGTTTTGCCGAAAAGCTATCAAAGTATGGTGATGTATATGTGAACGATGCTTTCGGAACTGCGCACCGTGCACATGCTAGCACGGCCGTTATCGCACAATTTTTCCTGAGGCAAAATGCTTCGGATACGTTATGGCTAAAGAGGTAGCCAATGCTGAAAAGTTAATGCATAACGCTGAACGGCCGTTTACCGCGATCACCGGAGGAGCGAAAGTGTCAGACAAATTATTGATTTTGGAAAACCTCATCAATACAGTTGATAACCTGATCATCGGCGGTGGTATGGCTTATACTTTTTTGAAAGCAATGGGTTATGAGATTGGTTCTTCTTTGTGTGAAGATGATCGCATGGATTTATGCCGCCAGCTTCATGCAAAAAGCAGATGCAAAAGGAGTGAAATTGCTGTTGCCAATCGACTCGGTTGTTGCTGATGCATTCAGCAATGAAGCCAACTATAAAATATGTAACAACAAGCAAATTGAAAGCGGCTGGATGGGATTGGATATTGGTCCTGAGGCCATAGCCGAATTCAAAGCAGCTATTCAGACCTCCAAAACCATTTATGGAATGGACCAATGGGTGTTTTTGAAATGAGTCATTTTGAAAATGGTACCAAGGGTATCGCAGAGGCGGTAGTCGCAGCGACCAAACAAGGGGCATCAGCTTAATTGGGGGCGGAGACAGCGCCGCTGCTGTTGCGAAGTTTGGATATGATGGATGCTGTGAGTTATGTATCAACGGGTGGCGGAGCGTTATTAGAGTATTTCGAGGGTAAAGTACTTCCGGTATTCAGGCAATCAATGAATAGCCATCAATCAACATATTTGAAACACAATGCCTATGCTATTGCAGGGCATTGTTCATTTTGTTCGCAACCATTGCCAATACATCAACTCTGGAGCGACTAAACCTGAAAAGTTTGTTTGCTTATGATAAGCCCATCCATGCCGTGTTGTTTGGCTTTCAGGCCTATTTACTTATCCGTTCAGGATTTTTGCGGACACTTGACCCCAAGAGCAGAGTAGGTGTCATGGTTTTGGTATCTGGTATTTACGGAGTGCTTACAGAAGGATTGCAATTCGCACTCACTACATCACGCACATTTGATGTATTCGATATGCTTGCGGATATATCGGGCTGTTTGATCACTTTTGGAATCATGCGTAAACGAACGGAATGATTTGCACAATCAATCGGACTCTCTTACATTTGAACAGCTACCCATAAATGGTACATCACTCGTATATGAAACTATTATCAGGAAAAACAGCTCTGGTTACCGGAGCAACCCGTGGAATCGGAAAGGCATTGCCAAAAAGTTGGCTGAACAAGGAGCCAATATTGCTTTTACGTTTGTGAGTTCTGTAGAGAAAGCAAAGATCTTTGAAGAAGAGCTCGCAACTTAGGGGTAAAAGCCAAAGGTTACCAAAGTAACGCAGCTGAATTTGCAGAAGGGGAAAAGTTGATTGAATCAGTGGTAAAAGAATTTGGAGGAATAGATGTTTTGGTAAACAATGCAGGGATCACTCGGGATAACCTCATGATGCGTATGACAGAGCAAATGTGGGATGAAGTGATGGACACTAACCTTAAATCTGCTTTTGCCTTGATTAAGGCGGTTCAACGCCCGATGATGAAAGCGCGTTCCGGATCCATTATCAATATTACATCAGTAGGTCGGAATAACGGGTAATGCCGGACAAGCCAATTACGCAGCATCAAAAGCGGGTATGATTGGTTTTAACAAATCGGTGGCCAAAGAGTTAGGATCACGTAATATCCGCTGCAATGCGATTGCACCGGGTTTTATTGAAACAGAAATGACGGAAGCCTTGCCGGAGGAAACACGCAAAGAGTGGTGTGAAGGAATTGCCCTAAAACGAGGAGGCAGTCCTGACGATGTTGCAATGCAGTTTTGTTTTTGGCTTCTGATATGAGTGCATATATTACCGGACAAACTGTAAATGTTTGTGGTGGTATGGTCATGTAATACGTTTAGGCAACGTTGAACCTCTCTGCCGAATATTCGTTATGGTACCTGCTTCCTTGCTTGATCATCTCAGGTATTGGAACATGGTATATGTACCGCAAGCATCCAATTGATTTGTCGGGTAAGCATGCTATTTGGGTTTTACGATCCTTAATGGTGGCACGGTTTTTTTTCGTTGCTGATCTTAAGTGCGCTATTGCTCGGTATTCTCCTTAAGTGGCTGGAGTACGCGCTCGGAAAAACCTGTTGTAGTGATTGCATTAGATGCTTCACAATCGGTTGGCGCAGGAAAATCAGCAGCAGCAGAAAACATTAAGCTGGTGCAAGCACTTCAAGCGTTGCAGTCAGACTTAGGGGATGCGTATGATGTAAAGTTGCATTCTTTCGGAAAAAGTTTTTCTCAAACTTTCGATACCCAGTTCGATCAGAAAGAAACCAATATTGCGGGGGCATTGCAATCGATACAGGATCAATACGACGACGGAAATCTCGGAGCTGTTATCCTTGCCAGTGATGGTTTATACAACGCAGGTGCAAACCCATTGTATTTTGCTCAATATGTTAAAAGTCCGATCTATACCATTGGGCTGGGAGACACTGTGCAGCAAAAGGATGTATTGCTAAAGCGTGTAAAACACAATCAGATCGTATACACAGGTAACCAGTTTCCGGTAGAGATCGAGTGGCAATCTTATTGATATGCAGGTAAACAGGTAGCAATCACAATCTCCCATGCAGGAAAACAGGTTTTCAGCACCCGTAGTACGATCCAATCAAATACATTCTTTCAGAATTTACCATTATCCTTGGAGGCGCGAAATGCAGGTACTCAGCATTATGTTATTGACATCAGTGTTTGCCGGGCGAAGTATCAATCCGTTAACAACAGGTTTGATTTGTTCATCAATGTGATTGACGGTAAACAAAAAATTGCCATTATATCACTAGCACCACATCCGGATGTTTCAGCGAATAAACAGAGTATTGAGCAGAATGAAAACTATGCGGTTTCGGCCTTTTCTTTTGCCTCGTTTTCACCGGCATCACTTAAAGATTATAGCTTGGTTGTTTTTCATCAGCTACCCGGTATGCGAGGAGAGGGCTAAACCTGATTCGTGCAGCAAAGGAAAATGCTGTACGCGTTTGTTTGTGATTGGGGCCCAAACAGGGTTGGCTTTTTTTACTTCTGTTGAGCCAGCCATCAATCCGCTTGCGGCAAGAAACGCTGTGAATGATGTGATACCTGTTTACGAGTCCGGATTTTCCTTGTTCACATTACCGGAGGAAGAGTTGAGTATCATTCAAAAATTTCCCGCCCTTGCAAGCACCCTACGCTCAGGTACAATTAACGATTGAGCATGAAGTACTCTTTAAACAACAGATCGGTTATGTGAAAACAGATCAACCCTTAGTGGCATTCGGAAAATCAGCAGGTAGAAAATTGGTTTTATTTTGGGTGAAGGTTTTGGAAATGGCGCATGTATGACGGGCAACTTAGTAATCAAAAAGTAACCCAGGCATTAACAGGAAAGATTGTTCAATTCCTCGCTGCAAAAAGATGACCGGTCGCGGTTTCGGATCACCGGAAACAATAAGTTTGATGAAGGAGAGCAGGTGAAGCTTGATGCAGAGGTATACAATGAAAGTTATGAGTTGGTTCAAGCTGGCGAAGTACAACTGACGTTGCGAAACGAATCTGGCAAAAAGTTTGAATACACTTTCAGCAAAACAGAAAAAGCGTATACGCTTAACATGGGTGTACTTCCGGTTGGCAGCTACCAATATGAAGCATTCACATCGATAGGTAATCAGATACAGAAACGCAAAGGTGTGTTTTCGGTTGTTCCTTTGCAGTTGGAGTTTTTACAAACCACCGCAAACCCATCAGTTATTGGCGAGAACTCGCTGAAGCGTCAGGCGGTCAATTGGTGTATCCTCAGGAAATCAGTAAGCTATCTTCTGCAATCCAATCAGAAGAGGCGATTAAACCAGTGTTGTTCAGTGAAGAACAGATGAGAGGATTGATTCAGCTAAGGTGGATTTTCTTTTTGTTGTTGGGATTGCTCAGTTTTGAGTGGTTTGTGCGCAAATGGAATGGCGCTATATAAAAAAATCCCGCCCTTTCGGGCAGGATTTTAGGTGTCAAACCAAAACAAAACCGCAAGGGGCATGTGCTTAGAATCTTTCGAAGTTGCTGAAAAAGAATGATGCCTCACGAGCAGCATTTTCATCGCTGTCGCTACCATGAATGGCGTTGGCATCAATAGACTTAGCATACAGGTTACGGATCGTACCGGCTTCTGCCTTTGCAGGGTCGGTAGCTCCGATGATGGTACGAAAATCAGCAACGGCATTATCTTTTTCCAAAACGGCGGCCACAATAGGTCCTGAAGTCATGAATGATACAAGATCATTGAAGAAAGGGCGCTCACGGTGGATGTCATAGAATTCACCGGCTTTTTCCTCGCTCAGGCGTGTATATTTCATGGCAACCAGTTTGAAGCCTTTTTGGATGATATGATCAATAATTTTTCCTGTGTGTCCGTTTGCTACTGCATCTGGCTTGATCATGGTGAAAGTGATTTTTCCGCTCATACGTTGTTGTTTTTACTCTAATAGAATTTCGGGCTGCGAAAGTAGGACAAAGCCAAGTAAATCCCTAAGATTTGATGTTAAAATTCTGCTGATGAGTAGATAAGTCCGCAAGACTACAGTTTTATTCCAATTATAACCTCTGCATATGAGAATCGGAGCCCTTCCAACTCAACGGCCATATCACCAAAATAACCCATCTTCGTTTTCCAGGTTACTACTCATATCCGCAGCGTAGCCGTGACCAATATTCAGGCCCCAGTAGCATCGTTTGGATAGGGGTACTTCTGCTCCCAGGGTGAGACAAAAGCCTACTTTATCTCCTGTTTTTGTGAGTGTTAAGTTTCGGTATCTGCGGTTGATGACTTCCTTTTCGGTGATCGATACCTGCTGTAGAATAAACCCCGCTGTGCCGTACAAACGGGTTTTAGGGACCGTAGCTTCCTGGTGAAAGAGTATTTAAATTGAACACGTCCGCCGTAGGTTGCACGTACCGTTAATGTCTGAACGGATGCTTCATTCTCTTATTCGGATACTAATAGCCAGTTCATGTAGTCAAATCGAAGGGCAACTTGGGGACTTAAGTTGCCATTGGAGATGCGCCGTGAAGGCGTAGTTGGTGCCATGCCGAAAAGGAATAGTAACAGGGTTAAGCAGATCAGTTTCAATCTGAAACCCTTGGCGCTTCAGAAAGCGCAGGGCAATGCAGTAGCATAACCCAAATAATCAGGCGTTTCATAGGCAAAACATTTGATACAAAGGTATAATCGATTTTAGAGAAGAATACAATAGCCTATATTTGCTTCGTGGTAGCAAAAAATCCATTACGTAAACGAATCGGTATTGTTGGAGGGGGCCAATTGGGTAGAATGATGATTGAGGAAACACTCCGTTACAACCTTGAAATCAACACACTTGATGTGGCAGGAAGTCCTTGTCAAGGATTATCCCACCGGCATATTGAAGGGTCTCTTATGGACGCGCAAGCCATTCGAAAATTATCAAACATTTCGGACGTAATTACTTACGAGATCGAACACATTCATGTTGATGTGTTGCTGGAACTTGAGCAGGAGGGCAAAGAGATCATACCCTCTCCCCCGCATTCTTCAAATCATTCAAGACAAGGGATTGCAAAAGCAATTTTTTACAGATCATCAAATACCAACCGGAGCGTATCGCCTTGTTGAATCGGCATCGGATTGGCAAGAAGCTATTAAAACCTTAGGTGGTAAAACCTTGGTGGCAAAAACCCGAAAGGGAGGTTATGACGGCAAGGGAGTTTCCATATTTGAAACGGCTACAATACTTGATAATATGAGGATCGACCATTCACCACACCCGCTCTCATTGAAGTATTTATTGCGTGTGAAACAGAACTATCAGTGATGGTGGCGCGTGATCGACTTGGAAATACAGTAACCTGGCCTGCGGTTGATATGACGTTTGACCCCGTTGCCAACTTGGTTACATTCCTTAATTGCCCAGCTCAGGTTCATACAGGAGTTGCCGCTGAAGCGGAACAAATAGCATTGCAAACCGTCAATGCTCTTCAAGGTGTTGGGGTGTTTGCGGTGGAGATGTTGTTGGGGAGAGATGGCAAATTATATGTAAATGAAGTAGCCCCGAGGGCACATAATTCGGGACATCATACGATAGAGGCTTGTTACACTTCACAGTTCGAACAATTGGTGCGTATTTGTGCCGGTCTTCCATTAGGTTCAACGGAACTTATTCAGCCGGCTGTTATGATGAACTTGTTAGGTGGTGAAGGGTTTAATGGTTCGTATCGTATTCAGGGCTTGGAAGAAGCTATGCAACTTGAAGGTGTTTATGTGCATTTATATGGTAAAACAGAAAGTAAACCCCATGCGGAAGATGGGGCATATTACCATCACTGGAAATACGCTAGCTGAGGCACAGGAAAAAGGTAAACACGTTTGGGATCTCATCTCCTTTGTAAAAGATTAATTTAACAATATGCAAAAGCAAGTTGGTATCATCATGGGAAGCGACTCCGATTTGGAGGTGATGCAGGAAGCAGCCCGGATTCTTGAACACTTCAAGATTGAATATGAAATTACGGTCGTATCAGCGCACCGAACACCAGAGCGCATGTTTACCTACGCGCAAACTGCACGCGAGCGAGGTCTTAAAGTTATTATTGCAGGGGCAGGAGGAGCCGCGCATCTGCCGGGTATGGTTGCATCGATCACAACCTTGCCTGTAATTGGGGTTCCCGTAAAACTCAAAACACTGGAGGGAATGGACTCGCTTTTGTCGATTGTACAAATGCCGGGTGGTGTTCCGGTTGCAACAGTTGCGATCAATAACGCAAAAAATGCAGGACTTCTAGCGGTTCAAATTCTCGGAACACATCAGCCTGAGTTGGCAGAATTGTTACAGCAATACAAGAATGAACTTAAAGAAGAGGTGCTCAAAAAGCCACCTTAGTTGAACAAGGTAAAAAAAATATCGGCTTCAATAAGTGAGCTTAACTGTTTACGACGTCATTGAAGCAGTGGGCGCTGCAAGCAGTATTGCCTATAGTTTATTATTGATGGCGGGAGAAGTCGATTGGATGGTTATTTGGAATCATCTCCTCGGTTTTGGGTGTGATTCTGTTTTTTAAAACAGGGATCTATGGCCAGGCACTTATCAGCGTTTATTATGCTGCAATTGGTGAGTACGGATGGACATATTGGCGCAACGCAGAGAAGCGTGATGAGCACATACACAAATGGCGATTTGTATACCACCTTTATGCAATCATCCTATTCACCGTCTTATCTCTGGGTTCCGCATGGTTTTTTCAGTCTTATACAGATTCAAAACAGCCCATACTAGACTCTTTCGTAACGGTTTTTGGTATTCTTGCATCCCTCAAAGAAGCGCGAAAAATATTAACAAGCTGGGCGTATTGGTTTATCATCAATTTGTTTTCAGCACTGCTTTACTACCAACAAGCTCTTTTTGTATATGCGGTTATGATGCTGGTGTATGCGGCAATATGTATTCCCGGTTATTTAAACTGGTTGCGCATTTACAACGAGCACGAAGGGAAAGCAGAGCACTAATTTTAAGTTTAAAGCACGCAGCTTAACATTTTGTGGTCGCTGAATTCGAACGACTTTGCATAGTAATTGTAAGATGTAAAGATGGATCATGGAGAATATAGTCGATCCGAAATGAAGGCATTGTTCCAACATATGTTCTTCCCAACCCTTTGCCGGATTCAATGATGGCGTCTTTCAGATTTCCCCTCACCGTTCGGTAAGCATAGGAGGCGGGCGCATCATTGAAGTCACCCATGACCAAAACTTTGTTATGGCTTTCGTTGATGAAATCTCGTACTACCTGAGCCTGATTGGCACGCATCACAAAGGCACGCTTGAGTTTTTGGGAGATGCTTGTGATAGCCATTCCCGCGCTGTCTTCTGTAAGCTCGATGTTTTTAACAGCTTCGTAATCTTTGGGTCAAACTTAATGGATTGCAGGTGCGTAATGACCACACGAATTGTATCCCCATGAGCAACGATATCTATAAACACAGTGAAGTTATCTGACTGTGGATGATGTTCAACAATACCCGAATCAATGATGGGGAAGCGTGAGAAAAACACCTGGTGTTGCCCGTTAACTTTTTTCTGGTGATCTAACTGAATGCGGTTAGCATGGTACTTCCTAAATTCTTTAAACAAACGTTATACATTGGTTTGTCAACAGGAGTGCCACAGACCATAAAACTCCTGAAACACCATAAGGTCAGGATTGATCTTGCTAACAACATCAAAAACTTATCAGGGTCCTTGAGCTTTTCTCCTTCAAATGCACCGAAGTAATGCATGTTAAAATCCAGTAAGGTGATGGTATGTTCTTTTTCCGTTGTTTTTTTGGCACCTAACTGAACATAAGAAGGAATAAGTGGATACCCAATCAAGATGGCAATGAGCGAGTATAAAAAACGGAGTTTGAATACGGCAATCCAGTAAACAATAAAGACGACTTCAATACAACCAAAACAGGGTATCCCAACCCTAAAAAGGCAATAGGCCAGTACAATTCTGGACTTACATACCTTGCAAGGTAAGAAAGCAACAATGCCAGAATAGCGAGCCCATTAAAGGCAAATACAATACGGTTTAAGATAAACATGGCTACTCGTTGCTGGCTTTAAACAGTTGTTCTTTTTCTTTTTTACTCAAGCTATCGTAACCTGATTTTGAAATTTTGTCTAGGATACGATCAATCTCTTCCTGAGAGGGTTTATGAGGATCATCTACCTTCATATAGGTTGTGCGGTAGTGTACTTTCATCTTCGACTTACGACCAAATAAGTTCCGCAACCACTGAGGGAACAAGTGTTTCTCCTGATACAGGTATTTAATGTACACAAATCCGAAAAGGGCTCCCCCTAAATGGGCAATATGCCCTCCGGCATTTCCGGATGGGATGCTGATGAAATCCAGGATAACAGTAACCAAAGCGATATACTTGAGCTTTACAGTGCCCAAATAGCAACAATTGAATGGGGTATTCGGGCAGCAAAGTTGCTGCGGCAACAACTACACCCAACACCCCTGCAGATGCACCGAGCGCATAGGTAATAGGCAAAGATGACTCGAATACCGGGAAGATATTGGTGCAAAGTAGGAATAACAATGCTCCTGCAATACCTCCGCCAAAATAAGCTTCGTAGACTTTACGGTTACCAATGTATTCATGCAACAAATTTCCCAGCAATACAACCACAACATGTTGAACAGGATATGAAAAAAGCCATCATGCAGGAACATGTAAGTGATTAAGCTCCATGGCTGCATCAACAGTGTTCCCAGTTGTGCAGGCAACATGAAATGCTTAAGGGCAGGATTTACAGTGTCTCCTCCTATCCCAGCAAAGAACATAAATACCTTAACCAAAGCCGTAAGGAGGAAACAGCAATATTCACAACAATGATCTTGCGAATGGCATTATTGTTTTGGTTAAATGTTGTTTTAAGTTCTTGAAGAAGGTTCATCTATCAATAAAAGGAATTACGGTTGTGTTTGTTCCAATATTTAATCATAAAAAAGCCGAAAAGCATGCCACCTAAATGCGCAAATGGGCAACATTATCGGTAGGGTTGTTTGCAATACCCTGATACAATTCGATAGCTCCATAAATAATAACGAAATATTTAGCCTTAATCGGTATAGGTAAAAACAACATCATGAGCTCCGTGTTTGGGAACAACATTCCGAAGGCCAACAATAAACCAAATACAGCTCCAGAGGCACCTACGGTTACCACATCCCAATTTAGACTGAAGCAGTTGTGAGCCCAAGCTGCTGGGCCCGCTTCAACATAGTTGGGATTATCGGGCTGGGATTGCCATTTGTAGATAAAATCATTTAAAAGCGGCATTGTTGCTCAGGAAGTTCGGCTATCCATCAACTGAAAGAAGGTATCAGGTGAAGGACTGGCGTTAAATGCATCGAGTGCCGTTTGAGCGAATGGATTTCGTATCCATTTTACAGCGAGATGAAGGGCAGCAGCTCCAAAAGCGGTTACAAAATAGTAAATGAAAAACCGTTTTAGGTCCCCAGTATTTTCCAATACATTTCCAAACATCCATAATGAAAACATATTGAAAAACAGGTGAAACAAACTTCCGTGCATGAATACATGGGTCACCAATGGAAGGGTCTGAATTTTTCGGAAGCCGGATAGTACAACCCCAGTTTTTCATTTAGGCTGAAATGGAACTGCTGATCGAGCACATAGTTTGCTAAAAAGCAAATACCATTGATGATCAATAAGTTTTTCACCACAGGGGGAAGTATCGAGAAGCCTGAACGAAATGACTCAGGGCAATAATTGATAAGGTCCAAAAATAAAAAATAGCTGCCAATGCTGACAGCTATTTTTCGGTTAATATCCACGAATAATCGGGTAAAAGCGGATAGTGTTTATCCTAAGTACGCCTTTAAAGATTTTGCTTTTGGAAGATTTGCGCAAGCGGCGGAGTGCTTTTTCCTTGATCTGACGAACACGTTCGCGTGTAAGTCCGATTTTTCGCTGATATCTTCTAACGTATGCGCTGGTCCACCATCAATCCGTAATAGAATTTCAACACATCTTTCTCTTTTTCAGAAAGCGTTGAAATCACACGGTTGATTTCCTTTTGCAAGGATTCGTTGATCAATTGCACATCCGGACGAGGTTCGTCGTTGCTGTCCAGAATACCCAGAAAGTGTATTGTCTTCTCCGTCTGTCAGTGGCGCATCAATAGACAAGTGGCGTCCGGTTGAGCGCATGGCGTTTTCAACCTCCTGAATGGGAATATCCATTTCGGCCGCAATTTCTTCACGGTTGGTTCACGCTCGAGGCGTTGTTCCAATTTGGCGGCTGTACTACCGAAGCGGCCAATGGATCCTACTTTATTCAAAGGCAAACGCACGATACGTGATTGGTCGGCCAATGCCTGAAGAATCGACTGGCGAATCCACCATACTGCGTAGGAAATGAATTTAAACCACGGGTTTCATCAAAACGTTTAGCTGCTTTGATCAAGCCTAAGTTTTCCTTCGTTGATTAAGTCACCCAAGGTTAAGCCCTGGTTTTGGTATTGTTTGGAAACGGAAACAACGAAACGTAAGTTGGCATTCACGAGGCGTTCCAATGCAACCTGGTCGCCTTCACGGATTCGGCGGGCTAACTCCACCTCTTCCTGGGCGTCAATCATGGGAACTTTGCTGATCTCGTAAGGTATTTATCGAGAGACTTGCTTTCGCGATTGGTAAACTGCTTGCTGATTTTGAGCTGTCTCATATATCTTGTATAACTCTCTTTGTTTTAAAAGGATTGCGAATTTCGATAAAAAGATAACGTTTTTTGTGAGTATGTCAAGTATGTGGTATAAATACATAATTTACAAACAGTTAGAATAGGTGATTTTAATCACTGCAATACTTTGGTGTTTGGCCGGAAGTTTGAGGATTGACGCGGCTTTGGCATAATTGCCCTTTGGGATGGTTATTGAAAAGAATATCTTGCACAGCAAATACCACCACCATGACTGAATATCCTCCTTGTCCGGCTTGTAAATCAACGTATACCTATGAATTGGGCGAATTGCTGGCCTGTCCCGAATGCGGGCATGAATGGAATCCGAATGAACAAGAAGCCGGATTGGTAGTGAAGGATAGCAATGGAACTATTTTACAAAATGGTGATTCGGTAGTGATTATTAAAAACTTACCGGTCCAAAGGAGCCCCCAAAGATATTAAAATCGGAACCAAGGTTAAAAACATCAGGCTCGTGGAGGGAGACCACAATATTGATTGCAAAATCGATGGTTTTGGCTCAATGGCACTGAAATCGGAATTTGTGCGAAAGGCGTACAAACTACGCTGCTAAATATTATTCTAATGGCATAGTTACACCCTCCTCAAGTTGATGGGGAGCCTGAATAATCAAGAATCCTTATGATGGTAAGAAAATTGACTTTTTTTGGAGTAATGACTTGTTGCACAATTGTATATGGTCAATCACCTGAACCAATTTGGTCTGAGGGATTTCAGGTAATTCAACAAGGGTGCCATTCAACCCGGTGATAAGGTATGGATGAATGCGGAAGAGATGCCGGATCGGATAATCCTGGATTCTTTGGGTCGGATGCTGGCCCGTAAAGTGAGCAATCCGGATGGATATGTATACTTTGAGTGGATGGATGTAACCGTTTAAACGTATGAAGACATCAACTTGAGAGCTGTTCATTTTCGTGATAAGCGCAAGTTTGAAAATGGTTCCGGTAAGAGGCTAGCCTGGACTCACTTGTTCAACACGCTATTGACTATTATCCGCATCCGGATGCCTCGGGGAAAAAGTATATTGGATGACAACGGTACAACAGTTACGAATTGAAATCCCGAAGCAACATCATGATTTCTATTTTCAAAAAGTACTATGTGCATCCTCGAAGGATTGCGGTTAACAAAACGACCTGTTGGATCGTTTACGGGTTTTACCGCACCGGAAAGATTCGATCAAAGGGTTATATCATTTCGCCCCTCGGAGGTCCGGTGGATGCAAAGCAGATTCCTCAAAAGGTATACACAGATGTACCGCAAGAAGAGCATATCAATTCGGTACATGGCAATACTTCGACGAGCAGGGACGTACCCAAACCATACATATTGAAAGACTGAAACGGATTCCATGATTGCGCATGAGGTTACTTCGGTACAACGAAATGTACCGAAAGGATCAGGTGGAATGTGCTTATGTTTTTTGGCTTAGGGATGGCAGCGTAAAGCCCGCAAAGACACCGTGGTGGCTGCGGACTTGCAGCGAACAGCCCGGCGGACGCAGGACGCAAGCCCCAAAAGGAAATGTGTGTATCGGTTTTTAGCTCAACACGGTAAACACCAGCAAGCTGCTGAGGTAGGCCAATGCGGTCATGTAACCAAATTGAATCAAGGCCCATTTCCAGCTTTGGTTTCGGTTTGTACCACGCTCACGGTGCTCATGCATTGTAAGGCAAACGCGTAAAATACCATCAGCGACATCACGGCAGCAAGCGAAATACAGGCTTTCCGGTGGTTGGATGTATTTCTTTGGCCATCTTGGCGCGATGCTTCCCAAGTCATCTACATCGCCACCACACTGTAAATAGTACTCATGGTACCTACAAACACTTCACGTGCAGCAAGCGATGTCAGCAGGGCAATGCCTATTTTCCAATCGAATCCCAACGGTTGACTCACCGGCTCAATCATCGGCCAAACTCACCGGCCTAACTGGCTTGCAGTTTTTCGGCATTTTTTTGGGAGGCAAGTTCTTCAATGGTTAAGGTAGGAGCGGTATCTTGTTGAATCAAGAGGGCATACTTTTGATCGATGGCTGCGCATATGGTTACGCGGGCCAAAAGAGGCTAATGCCCACAAAATAACAGATACAGCTACGATGATTTTCCTGCTCCCCATACAAATGCAGTTCCCTTATCATACAGGTGATTAACAGGTTTTGAATGATCGGCAATTTGTATCCGGGCAATTCCATGAGGAAGAAGTTTTGCGCTCGGCTTTGATTAAAGAACTTGAAGACAAATGCACTAAACAGGGCTGCAGCAAAACCCAATAAATACATTAACATCAATACGATACCATGCAAATTAAAAGGACCCCATTTGGCATCTTCGGGAATCAGCATGGCAATGAGCAGGGTATATACCTGGGAGACGCGCACTGCAACTCATCAATGGGGTAACAAGAATGGTAATGAGTTTTTCTTTTTTGTTTTCGATACTGCGTGTTGCCATGATACTTGGAACAGCGCAAGCCATGCCGCTGATCAATGGCACAATTGACTTACCAATTCATGCCGAAAGGTCTCATGATACGGTCATGATAAAGCCTACACGTGCCATGTAGCCTACATCTTCAAGGATGGCGATAAAAGCAAACAGAATAATAATTTGTGGCAAGAACACCATCACGCCATTAAGTCCGGCGAGCACACCTTGCACCATAAATCGTTGAGTACCCCTTCGGGTAATGTTTTTTGTACCCATTCGGAGGCGGGAAACAAAACCAATTTCAACCCATTCCATGGGAATGGTACTCCAGGCAAAGATGGCCTGAAACACTAAGAACAAGAGGCCTAAAAAATGGTAATACCCCAGACACGGTGGGTTAATATTTTATCCGCATGTTGGGTAATGGAACGAGTAATGGTATCCGTTTTTTGCCTGCGGCTTTTACGTACTGCTTCATCAATGAGGTGGTAGCGCTCTAGGATTTCTTTTCCGAAAAGCACGTTCATCAAACTGATAGCGGTCGAATATTTCACGGATTTGTTTGGACTTATTGCTTAGGAGTTGGGCGGCATTGATGGCATATTGCAATGCAGCATAGTGGTTTTTTTTATCAGTAAATTCACTGATATCCTCCAAAAGCCGCGTTGCAAAAAATCAATGGGGAAATATTTGACACGGTTTCGCTGATGCTTTTGTAGCAGTTGTGCCTTGATTTCGGGGAACACCTGTTCGCTTGCGCGCATTAATGGAAACGACCGAATGTTTAAGGCTTCGGAAGGATAGTGGATGTCGTAAAAAATGCCTTTACGTTCAGCAAGGTCGACCATGTTTAATGCTAAAACCACCGGCACACCTAAATCGCAACCTGTGTTAGCAGTAATAAATTACGTTTCAGTTAGAGGCATCAGCAATAAACAGTACCAAATCGGGGAAGTTGGTTTCTGCTTTATTGCGCAAGAGTTCGTATGTAACGAGTTCGTCTGCGGATTTCGGATACAAACTGTAAGTACCCGGGAGGTCAATGATTTGGGCGGTTACTTCAGCGTTAAGTCGTGTTGATTCCTGTTTTTTCTCAACGGTTGTTCCCGGGAAATTGCTGACTTTATAGTTAAGTCCCCGTAAGCGCATTGAACAGGGATGTTTTGCCACTGTTTGGGTTTCCACAATGCAACAGTAAGTTGTTGTTTTGATGTGCTGCTCATGAGTGGGATGCTTAGTGATGAAGTTGAATGTCCACACAAGCCGCATCGGCTAGACGCAGGCACATTTTATATTCACCCACCCTGATAGCGATGGATCTCCGAAGGGAGCAATGTTTTCCAATGCAACGGATTCGCCCGGCAGCAACCCCATCTCGAGCAATTTTAACGACAATTCATTGTCGTTGATAGCGACTACTGTTGCTGCTTGGCCAAATTTAAGTTCAGATAATTTCATGTGTTGAGTCCGAAGGAATTGGGATAGCGTGCGAAATTACGCTATTTTGGAATCAATCTAAATAAGATTTAATTCATGAAACTCGTTGGATTCACCATTGTTCGCAACGCCTTAAATACGATTACCCGATTCTGGAGTCGATAACAAAGCATTTTGCCGATTGTAGATGAATATGTGGGTTGCAGTTGGTTCCTCGGAAGATGGCACGCGCGAACTCATTGCATCCATCGGTTCAA